>PNEQ01023615.1:0-11844 GCA_003012365.1 Medauroidea extradentata | reverse complement strand
AATTAATGGATCGAAGATACCCTATAATTTCTCTATAATATTTCTGATAATTACGAATCTAGCAATTATTATTAATGAGTAAATATAAACTGTATAGTGGTATGAATATCAAAAGATTAACCGGAAAAAAGTACAAGTGTAATACGTATAAAAATATCAAAACCGTCATATTTATGAATAAGCATAGGCTATGTATTTAAGATACGGTGAATATCTCTCAGACAACGATCACTACGGCATAGCATTTTTCATGACATATAATGTGCGTAGAACCGTACACTCTTTGGCACTCATAATAATTCTTCCTGTTTAATATGACACATGTGATATTCGTTTCACACAATATATTTTATTATGTCAAACCATACGCGCAACGTTAAGATACATTCCATGCGAGAATAATTCCACTATGTATATATATAATGTAAAATTTACCTTGAAGGACGTCTGCCACTTCAGTCAGCAAAATAATGGTTGTTAGAACTTATATTTAGTCACCCGCAATGTTCGCGATATTATTTATACACCAACTTCTTCCAGTGCCTTAAGAACACTCAGAAAGTTCTGCTTCAAGGTCAGTGATTGGATGATTCTAATTATCACGCGTCTTAGGCTTCTACACGCCAATAAGGAGATGCGTAATGTCGCAGCAACAATATTCTGATTGGCAGAGGCAAATGGGAAATGTATTTGCACCAATGTGCGCTACCAATTACAATAGAAAACAGATTTAGATTACACACATATGTTTAAATTTTTTTGCAAGTAACCCTATTTACGTGGTTATAATTCCTTTAAACGATAGCTTCCATGTTCCTTTATTTATTTAACAGAAACGTTTGCGTGGTTAACTACATTTTTCTTATTGGTATTTTTTTTGCCAAAAGCCTTATTTCAGTTATTGCCAATTTTGAATTTTTTTTTAATTACTTGTCAGTGGTTCTGTCCTTACAGAAAAACATTTTTTTATTCGTGCGATTTTTACTCTACCACTTTAACCATATATTTTTTTTTAATATCTGGATCAGCAACCGAAACTATTTGAACACTTTCTCAACATTACTTCATATTTATTTACATTTAACAACTTCTTACTGATGTTATTTAAAATGTAATGCGGTATCTGAAACTAAAAATTGTCATAAAAGTGCAATTTAAATTACTCATCCTCGTCATGGCTCCACTCAGCGAGTAGCTCAAAGCCATGTGTTAGGACGATTACTGTTCTCGTTGCTTACACATGGCTTACTGCTTTGTTTGGATCTGTGTAAGAACCGCTTACATTCAGATGGTTGTCAAACATATATTTCCTCCCCACCTGCACAATTTCCACCAATCTTCCAATTATTTATAAATAAAGATGTGATTATAGTTAATAAGTGGTCACAGAAAACCGTGTTTCGTTTGACGTGGATAAACCGTATATTTTAATATTTTTATGCGTCGTATAATTATGTCAAAACTTAAATTATACGGAATCAATACATATTTCACAAAGGTATAGCCAAATCTTTGACTCAATTTTTTTATATTGATACATTTAGTAGCTTAATTTTAGACATGAATATTAATTCAGTGAAAATATAAAATGCGGGAAAATCATTTACGTGAACATTTAACACATCTTTCGTCAATTCGTAGCATTCCATGTGCCTAGAATGCATAGATAAGTTTCTGTGAATAACATTTTATTTACTGACCCTAAACTATTTGTTAACATACAGTGTATGTTTTATTTAGTTCCTTTTAATGTCTATAACTTAAAATGGGCTCACTTTCTTAATAAAGCAGTATTCTGGCTTAGTTTAGTATGCGTGTTAAGGAATGCATGAGTTTTTCTACGAAAACACAAGAGATGTTGGAGTAGCCGCTTTAAAAAATAAGCTCTGTGTTCTTATCCATTATGCATAGAACCTCTAACTCCGTAGTTGGAATGTTGGTAGGAAAGGGCAGGCTTTGTAATCAAACATCTCCAAGTGGAATCTCCTGTCGAGAGAATGTGGCTGTGAGATTTAAGCCAAGTCTTTTACCGATATAATAACGTTAGTTTTGCAGGATTTTTACGAATGAGTCCTAGTTAATTTTATATATACGTTTAGTTAACAGATTTAAATTTAACGGTGTTATGCAGAAGGCATCCAATCCATAAATGCAAAGAACAGACAAAAAGTAAACACCTAAATTATTATACATTAAAATTCCAGTCGCTAAGCAAACAAAGAGAAGCAGAGAAAAGGTATTTGAAGAAAGGAATGTGTTAATAATAACTTAACAAATAAATTATTTACTAACAATTGCTTTATTAAATTTTATGAAACGTGGGATAGTCTTTTTCTGCATAACAACATCCAATTAAATATCATTCTATCATAAATTTCAGCTAAGAACATTTACTTCCTTCCCCACAGCATCTGACTTAATCCTCCTATATGAAACTGAAAACACCGCAGAATATCCTGCTTTAATGCTCTATTAAATAACGATCGTAAATTACTTAGCTCATAAAGCCCAGGGGTTCAGAAATAGTATATTCAAGTTAACGTCTAGTTCCTGACATACAAGAAAATTAATACACGTCGTGTTAGCCTAAACGGTGGCAAAACTTTCTTTATATTGATACGACTTATTAATCATAGGCTCATAAAATTATATGAAACGAACGTAATCGAAAATTCATTTTAATGCGAAGCAACTAGCGAAATTAAATGAACAAATCGAAGCGTTGCCCCAAATCTGGGAACAATCATTCTAATATCAGGTTTGAGTAACATATATAGTTATAGCACTTACTTATTACATTTAATTCGGATATATTTTCGTCAGTCACGGTTTGGAATATATCTTCCATCTGTGTTTTTTACCTGTGTGCAAATGTATGTTTAAAATATTTGACTGACTTTATTTCCAAAAGAAAAAATGTTACCATTAAAAATGCTACTGTTTTTTTCTAAACATAATATTATTTGACGATCTAGTGTTTCGAATACTGAAATATTATCATGATGTACTAGCTTTGTTACTACCAGTTACCGTAAGTCATCATTTGTTGCTAGATTTGACGTAAATATATAACGTTATACATTTATGTTTTAAGCCATCTTGTTTTACATTTGGTTTGGTTCAACTTCATATTTGAAGAATCAAATGTAAAAAGTCGTATAAAGTATCACATGCTAGATATAAATAACGTTACGTAGTTGTCTGAATTACATATTACTATTTATATTGTCATTATGTGCAACGGTATCCGGTCGGGTCACGCAAAGCTATAATGTTTTAATCTTCTGAGTTTCCACCCAGCTCTAATTTTTTTCCAAGGACACTTTGTTCGCAGTCTGTTGGTGACTTCAATCTCAGACAGCACTTCCCATTTGATAATTTTTGTTTGTATGAGAACTCTGATGAACATGTCTGACGAATTTATAACAGACTTTTCTATTTGTGGATCCAGGGTATGGTTTCGGGTTATTCTATGAATGGCGTAGTTTTGTGAGAGAATCTTGTTTCTGAGATTCTATGGTTGTGTTCCTCAATTGTTAGTTTATTTATTCTGATGTCTGCCGGGTTTGATGCGCGTATCCATCTTCTCCTTTCTTGGGGCCAATAATCTTAGAATTTGGCGTTCTTCCAACAGAATATTTCCAAATCACCTTTCTTGTGTATTGTAGATGTTTCGCCAGTGTTGAGGATCGATAACCGTGTTGTACCGCCTAATATTTGTGTATAAAGGTTCTTACGAACGGTACGGCCAAGCTTTCAGGAAACATTCCACACACAAAGAAAGAAAATATGTGATAAGGACATATGTCCGGAAACACTTAGTTACCATGGTAGAGCTCAAATCCTTACATCTCGTTAAATGTAATCGTAAAAACATTTCGTACAGACACTGTTCCAGTTACTCAATGGAATGTTTGGTTAGAATGTACGTTACTTCCTAGGATCACCGCCAGGTGGGCGACGTGACGGAAGGTAATCGTGACTGCATTGCGTCTCTTCAACTCACATGAAATGATGGACTGGGAACACACAGAAACAGACAGTACCAACATTACGTAACACACGTTCTTAAATGAAATTTTCAAAATGACTCCCGTGAGCGTGGATACGTGCATCTGCCCTCCACCGCATGGAATCCCTGATGCGCTGATGTATCCATGGAGTATGGCGTATTGTATCACAGCCTTCCACGAACCTGGCGGTGATCCAAGGAAGTAAAGTACATTGTACAGAACCAATCCATTGGGTATTTGGGACATTTTCTGTACGAAGTTTTATTTACGATGACATTTAACGAGATGTAAGGAATTGAGCTCTACCATTGTAATCAATCAACATTTCCGGACGTATGTCCACATGTCCATATATTTTCTTTCTTTGTGTGTGTGGAATAGTTCCTGAAAGTTTGGCCGTACCTTTTCGTAACATCCTGTATGTACAAACGTTTTATTATAGAGATGTAGCTTTTACTGTAAACTCTCCAACTTTCTTACACACCAATTTATTTCTGTGCTAGTTTGTCTCCACGTGTAGGAAGAAGAATTTCACCTATATACTTGAATAATGGAACTCTCTCGATTTGTTCTGAATTACATATGTATCAGTTTCAATTGTGTATGTATAAAAATGAGTTAACAAGTAAAAATTCAGAATCTTGGTTAACAGATTGCTTCACATTATTCTTATTTTATTTAACGCTGGAAGCAATAAAGAAGTCAAGTTGTATGGGCGACACTGGTACGCGTGTAAAAATAAATCCATCATTATATTGCGGTGTTTTATATACGCGGTGTGTTAAGTACTTAATTGGTGAGCAGTATTTCCATAGTAGTATTTTTCTACGAGACTTTATTTAATAAGTGAGCTCATGATTGAAATTTTTAAAAATATGGCGTGAAGTAAAAATGATTGTTGCCACCAGGTAGGTAGTTTTTCTTAACAGAAATGTCCCAAAATAGTATATTTAAATCAATTTAGAGGAGCCCGAAAATAAGGGTTTTAATAGACGTGTCTTATTTTAAAGCAATGGGTAGTAATTTTATGTGTGTTTTAATACATAAAAGTATTATTATGGATGTAGACACATCGTGGGAACATTTGTTGTAATGTGTACATATCCAACATTCTTCCCTTCGTTAATGGTGTGTTTACATTTTCATGGCCAATGACAAATCTAGTGCGCCAATACTGAAGCATTGTGTTCCATCAGTAAATAGTTTAACAGTGCTTTACAGCATTCGTCCTATTATCAGAGACCCTGCACAGTAAAAAAAAATGTACATATACAAGGAAAATCTTGTAAACTAATATCAGAACATTATCAGTCAGGTATTAAATGTAAGATGTCCGAAATCTTTTAAAGTGGTTATAAATATTGTGAACGCCTTTAGGAACTAGTAAAATAAATATTAATGAGTAAATTTTTCGATTTCAAACAAACTAAACATTGAAGACCAGACAAATTTTACAAAACATTTCGTCATTTTACAAAAATTTTCTTTGGAAACTAGTTTCCAACAAAAATTTTTGTAACTCTACACAATTGTAAAGTGAACCAAATATTAGCAGTAAATATACAAAAGTAGTTTGCAGATTTACATAAATGTTTGTCAATGTACAAAGAAATTTGTAAACGTACAAGTGTTTTGTAAATTTTACAAAAAAATATTTGTAGTGTTACAAAAAACTTTTTTGGAAACAGGTTTCCAAAAAAAAAAAAAACGTTTTTGTAAAAGTACAAAAAAATTTTACTGTGTGGATTTTCGTTTCATGAAATTACTAGTAACTAGTTTCTCTGCCTTACGTCTACATCAACAGCTGTGCTTTGTGGTTATTGGCGGCGTAGCTTTGTTGGTAGACGTCACATGCTTGACTGTGACAATTATAACAACATTACTGCGACATGACACGTCTGGGATTGGTGGGTACAACACTAAGACAACATCCGATCTCCAGGGCCAAGAATTTTTCGCGAAAATTATGTTTCCCTAGTTTGTTTCAGTGCGTTACATGCACATCTACAATTATACTTCATGGTTACTGGCAGCGTGTCTGTGTGAAGAGCCGTATCTCATTTGGCTGAGCTAATTACAATAAAGTCTCTGCAACACCTCACGGCTGTGATTTTCCGGTAGAATCTCAAGGTTCGTGACGGTTAAAATATCCCATTACTGACCACGAAGAACTGCAGATGTGCACGTAAGGCACTGGAACAAACTAGCAAAAAATACTTTTCGCGAAAAGTTCACGGCGATACCGATCACTAATCTTGAAGATGACCTACAGATTTGTACATAACGCACTGAAATATTTTCATGCAGAATTATTTTCGCGAAAAACAAGGCTGCATAATATAAAACCAAGGACTTAACATTGCTTGTGAAACATTGTGAATGTAAATATTCTTATTATTTACCAGAGTCTTCATATGTTAGAACACGTGCGTCAGCTACTGTATCCATAGCCGTCTTTAGTAGAATGCCACGGTCTTAGATCTGGAAACCCTGCCAGGAAGGGTTATTTTAACATTTCTTTTTTCTTACCAATGGCTGTGGCTTCCCTTGATTCGCTGATATGTAGGACACAATAACGAATCAGGCAAACCCATTGTCTATGGAGAGCTAAAAGAAGTGTTAAAATGACTCTTCCTGGCAGGGTTGCCAGATCTAAGGCCGCAGCCTTCTACTAAAGACGGCTATGCTGTATCTCTTTCACGCACCACGGGGTGACGTTTATAAATCAATATAACAGTAACACTGATTACAATTGCAATCAGGAAGCCTTTGAACGTAGTTTCTTTTTAATCCATGTCTACTAAGCCAGTTTTGAGTGTTGCATCAGAAAAAAACTTGCAAACTTAACTTTTAATTGCTTTCTAGAAGGGTTATACGATGCATATAACGTGGCTGTCCGCCAACGGCGAAAGGTATGTAGGAACCTATAACAGTTTATTGTCTAGACTGCAAATTAAATAAGTTGATATTCGTAGGTTATTTTCAAAGCTTACGCATTCGTTAAAAATTGGAGGAGGTGCATTTAACAGCTACTGCAACACAGCAATACTTCATTTCCTCGCTTGTCAAAGTTTATGGTTGTGGAAATATCCCACTGTTCCAAACCTCTAAAATATTAAATCAAGTATAAACAATTGCCTTCTTGGCATAGTTTCGTAAGTTTTTTGCCATCTAAAGCGTTGAAATTCTTCATGTAAAAAAATCAATTTACTTTTATTATTTAAAGGAATGTTATTTATTACTTTTGAACAATGTAAGTAAATTTATTAAATTTTTTAATGAAGAGTCATAAGTTGATGATTTTAGAAACTCTTTTAAATTATATAGAAATATGTTCTTTATAAAATAATTTCTTTGTTGAAATACAAGGGGGTTTCTTTGTAAAACACTTTAGTTTTGTTAACCAAAAGATTCACAGTTCGATCACTTACTGTCAGGTGTGTTCTGCTGTAAAATGTGAGTCGGTATATAAAGTATGTGCTACAAAATTGGAAAAATATAAGTAACGTAACAGTTTCTTGATTACATATCCATAAAAAAGCAAATAGTTTATTTCTCTTAATTAATTTAGATTACGAGTAAGGATCTTCATTATGAAGTAAGAGAACACTATTTCAAATACCAATGTTTCCACTTAATTACTGCCACACTATTAGTCAGAACATAGTTTTAAAAAAAGTTAACTTTTATAGTGAGGATCGATTAAATTAATGTCCATTTCCACCCTCCCCTTCCCCAGGGCTTATTACGAACATAAACATGGTATATTTACAAGAACAGCCTGGGTGGTTCTATAAAATGAACTAACTAGATGTTGGAAAGTTAGGTTCGTTATAGTAATGAAATTAGTGAACAAGGGATATAAACGGTGAATAAGTAAACATTATTATCTTTAATTGACGTAACAGTGCTCTCTAGAAACTTATTAAAACCAAATTCTAATTAGGGATATCACCAATATTTTAAAAGGATGTAAATTTCTTGGAATTTCCATTAATGTTTTAACGCTAAAAGAAAACCAACTCTGGAAATAGTTCGTCATTCAAGTTATATAGACTTGTAATACTGTTTGTTTCATTTTAAAGTGTATATTCTTTCTCATTTCTTTTGAGTTGATATCACTTTTGTTCGGCAGTAATATTTTGTTCGTAACACAGAATTAAATAGGATGTTAGCTAAGATCATGACATGTGCTGTTTGAATATATAGACGACAAGACAATCACATCGGCTAGTGCCAAGTTCTTGAAATATTATTACTACCCATCACATAATTTTTTATTTGCCCTAAGAGGCATGATTCCCTCTATCTCAACGGTTTCGTCAATAGTTAGTTTTTTAATCTTAAACAAGATGGGAGGTCGCAAATCTGTCTGGCAATTTCATAAAATACTGTTTCTACAGTAACAGTTAGTTTATTTCAAGGCATGGTATTATACGGCTTAGACGAATAAGTAATTTTAAAAATTTGTGTTATTTACATAATTTGCTAAAAATACAGTATGTACAGTCTTAAAAACATTAGCCGAAACTGTAAGAAACAAAACTGCCAAGCCGGTTTTTGGTATCTGCTCTCGTTTGAGATGAAAAATATTTATCGAGGAGAAACAATAAAAAGTGCCAGCATGGCCTTGAAAAGCATTCTACAACGTCTTAACATACTAAGTATTTAAAGAGTACAGATTGTTTTCGACACTTCTGTGGTTCTCTAATTGTTTGAACGTCAGTTACGTAACTGTAGAAAGCACCATAGATGGGTCCGCATGCTGTACAGCATCAGCTGGAGCGTAACGCGTAATGGTGGCCAGTCTCAAGCCGATGAGAAACCTAACTGCTCGTAACTTTCCTGAGGGATGACGTAACTCCGTGGAAACTAGTGGGGCGGTTACCTGCTTGCATGTCTGGAAACTTCCATGCCCGTGTGTCGCCATGCGTTGCGGGTTAAGAAATACTTGCAGCAACAATTTCGGCGCAAGTTGCTGTAAAAACTTTCGTCGCATTCATCGCCACTTTCAACACTTACCGTGATTACCAACTGAAGAATAATCTTCGCCCTAGATGTCTGTTATAGAACGGCCGTGGTACATTCCTTGGATGTTAAATTTTTATAATTTTTTCTTTGTTGGTTTTTATATTTGGATACGTTTATATTTTGATGTGTGATATTATGTACATTTATTATAGATAATATAGTTTACTTGTAGTGTATAGGAATGACCCACCTCATATCCTTATTTAAGGATTATTTGGGGTTTGAAAAGACAATAAAACTATGTGTTTAATAAAACATATTCACTATTAAACGTTTTTACATTAAAGAAAACATATTTTAGGCTGATTATTAGGGACGCCTGATTTCCGCGAAAATATTTCTGAGTCAAAGTGTTGCAATGTCTTAGTTCCACCTATGCAGTTCTGCTTCATTGTTATTAGCAGTGTATCTTTGTGTAAATGCGTTTCTTATTTGACCTTACCAGACATAATATGGTTACTGTGAGTAACACGCGTCAGTGATTTACAGTCAAACGTTAAGACACGTGATATTCAGCCAATCACAGACCATGAGGCATAGCTGCAGATGTGCACATGAGACACCGAATCTAACTAATGAAAAAATATTTTCACCAGAATCATGGGTTCTTACTAATGAATCTAGGTTCAGGATCACTTATTATTAGCGAAAATATTTTTGCACCATCCTGTGTTTACGACTTATGTGCACATCTGCAGCTCTACTTCAGAGTCAGTCATTTGATGTCGTCAACTGTTAACGTCTTGACTTGACATTCTGCCCTCAATTCACAGACGTATTGTGTCGCAGGTGCACATCTGCAGCTCTACTTCGGAGTCAGTCATTTGATGTCGTCAACTGTTAACGTCTTTACTTGACATTCTACCCTCAATTCACAGACGTATTGTGTCGCAGGTGCACATCTGCAGCTCTACTTCAGAGTCAGTCATTTGATGTCGTCAACTGTTAACGTCTTTACTTGACATTCTACCCTCAATTCACAGACGTATTGTGTCGCAGGTGCACATCTGCAGCTCTACTTCGGAGTCAGTCATTTGATGTCGTCAACTGTTAACGTCTTTACTTGACATTCTACCCTCAATTCACAGACGTATTGTGTCGCAGTAACATTTCTCTCGTTGATACAGTCAAATGAGCGACATCTCCGCTCAAAGACGCACAGACAATAAACATGTAGCAAAAGTACATATTTGCACGTAATGCACTGAAACAAGCTGCTGTAGATTTATTTTCAGTGAAAATCAGTGACTCTAAAAAAAATTATAACGAATAAATTAGAAAACAACTGATCGTTCGAGGAACTATGTTCCGTCATTAAAACCTTTCCGAAATTAATTCTTTATAGAAAAAATAAAATGACTTACTTATTAAGTGTAAATTAAGCAAAGTATAATTTACTTAACTGCACCTGAATTTCGTCTCGATTATTTCAATATTTTTCTTTCTATCGCTGTACACAGTGTTAGGAAACTTACCCAAATACGCCAGATGATGAATACAAGTGGAAAAATAGTTTAAGTTTCATGTTTGAACATGAAACATAGCTAACTCGTGGAGGAGATATCTGCACTACATATTTGAGTTCGTGAATAGATTTTATATAACTGTTTAGCCGTCTGTTACAGTGTTACCACACAGACCTCTGCAAGTAGGCCACTTGAGTGCTCCAACTTCACACACTTTCCTAACCAGGTCAGCTGAGGCAAGGGTTAAAAATATTAAGGGAGTTGGACTCGTAAAATATCATTTGTTTTATTTGTGCCAAACACTATTCAACGTTTACACATCAGATAACATGCCGTTTCCCCAAATAAAAAAAAGTTACGCTCCATAATTTTTGCATAATCACTTGTCCAGTTGTAGCCAAAATCAATAAAAGTAATTAACAAATTAATTCAAATTAACAACAACTGAGAGTCAGTGTACCAATGCATTTTATGACGTATTTGACAAAAGTTCTGAAAATTTCAGTAGTAGCAAAAAATCAAACTTAAGCAACAATTTATTTTTAAAAAATACAAAAATGTATCCCTTTGTACTTACAAACGTGTCTTGAAGTAGTCCATATAATTTAGTACCAGTATCTTGTTTCTGCAAGTTTATTACCTTTTTTGAGTATGGCTACGCTGTATCAGCCATTTTGCGCTTTGATAGGTGATTATGCTAAAATTATGGGACATAATATTTTTATTTGGAGAAATGGCATTTAATCTGATGTGTAAAATTTGAACAGTGTTTGGCATAAATATAGACTAATGAATGTTTACGGGTCCAACGTCCTTAAATACTGTACGCGATACGATAGAGCAGTCCCCAGCTACGACAGCCTGTAACTAAACTACGAGTTGCTACACACGTGGCGATATAGGGGCGTATGACGCTATCTACGACATGGTCTGCTCCATATAGACGCCTCGTCACTTAGCCGCCAGTAAAGTACAACTACGTCCAGATACACGTCATCCATACTCCACACCAGCCTCGCCATTACAATTAAGGGCTTTAATGGCATGGGCCCGAGTTTCTTCGTATTTAACGACAGTTATTTTTTAAAACATAATTGGGAGCCGATATCGTAAAATCGCTTCGTAATTTTGTTATTACTGATTTAAACTGCATAGTCTAATTTTGTTGAGTTATAAGACTGCAAACCAGTTGCTAATTAATTAATGAAATTTCCTTTTAATTAATAAATTAGCTATACTCATAATACAGTTTGTCTCGAAAAATTACATTGCAGAGTAAAACCAATTTGCAAAAAAGTTACGAAGCACCTTTACGATATTGACTCTCACATGGA
>PNEQ01023614.1:0-17234 GCA_003012365.1 Medauroidea extradentata | reverse complement strand
ATATATATATATATATATATATATATATATATATATATATATATATACTATTAGAAAAATATTCAGAACGTGAAAAACTACTTTGTTCTTCTATTTATCTATCGCTGTGTCGTCTAGTCTTGCATGTGTAGAGAGAGAGAGAAAGCAATAATTATCAAGTTCAATGACCTGCATGTTAGAATGGACATCCACTGTCCTGTGTATACTCAAGCCCCGTCTTCACAACTTGTGTTAGATCGCGTTGAGAATAAATTTTGCAAATGTTCTTTAAATCGCTAGTATTTTTTGTTGAACTTTCGTAATACTGTGTAGTAACCGGTTTGGCACACGTGGTTTGTGGCGTGTTGTTCGTGCACGGATTTTATGAAGCTGTAGCAGCTGCACTTTTGTGAAATAATTGCAGTCGGCACCGTAGTAATTTCAGTCAGTTTATATTATTCCACCTCGTACTAATATAAACGTTAAGCGTTCTTTGCGGCAGGTCATTCTATTGTCGAGCAGCGGGAGACATTGAACGAGCATACAGCGGTCTAGTTTGCTGGCAGAAAATAGCGCGAATTTCATACATGCCTATGTACCTATATGTTATACCATCCAATCGCTTCATTTTTCCGTGCGACATTATTTATTCGTGGGAAGACATTTTCAGGAGCTCCAATTATCAGTCATTTACCAACCCAAAAACAGCGTTTGTTGTTAAGGTAGCAATTTTTTGTTAAATGGCATACACAAAGCGTGCATTGTATAGCTATTGTACTTCTGTCGTATTGCTTGGTTCTCGCTGACTGACTTTATGATGTGACGTGTTATTTGTTTTGGTGATTGGACCGTCAGTGCTATCTCGCTTATACAGTTATTTCCTTCAAAGCATGCTACAAACTATTTCAGTGAATTTAATCATTCAACTGAGACCCGCATGACAAGCGGAAGAGTAGCTATGGTCCCATGGTACGTCGGAAGATAACGACCAGAGTCGAAAGTTTAACAGTCAGGAACAAACAGTCACATTAATTAGCCCTTCTGAATCGCTGAACTGCCCGACAATGTTTATTCTACTGTGGGGCTGTGGTGATAGCATTGTCGTCGCGTAGTCATTGTGTATTGTTGATGTTAACTGTTGCGTACGGTATTCCGAGGAACACACACATACAATTCCAATTTTCGCTCTTGGGCCTGTGCTTTGGTTTAGCTAAAGATATTTTTTTTTACATCCGCCAACCTGCGTATCGCAAGCGATTCAACGTGTGATCTATTCCAGGAAAAAAACTGAATTCGGCATACTGCACGTGCAACTGTACATAAGACCTATTTTTATGATGGACGCTGTAGTTGTAGAAACGTGTGGTTATAGCCTACATATGTCACACACTACAATCCCCGAGGAAGAACTGTTATTGATAGAATAGTAACAAAAACGAAAATTCATTGATGCAACTAAAATCGCGTGTATCAGCGAGTAATTTATTCTAAGTTTCACTCTGAGGTGCAACAGTAACGCGTTTCATTCGCATTCGGGAGGACCTGGGTTCAAATCCCGGCTCTTGCCGGCCTTATTTCTATGTTCCATTGTTACCCGACATCGCTGCAGGCAAATACTGAGTGGTTCCTTCACATGCACCATGACTAAGGTTAATTCTACTACAGGTTAGAAATATCAGTGTTATAAGTTTGGCACAGGGAAAATTTCTGCCGCTTGAGCGCTGGTATCGGTAGTGCACCAAACTGACCAATCACAGAGCTTCCCTGAATTTTAAGTCACGTTAAGTTGATAAATTTAAAACGCGAAATCGGTATCTTTACACTTTAAAATTAAATTAAATGACTTCTATAAGTTTTAAGTTAATTTAAATTTCACTTTACTAATGTTTCGTATTTATCTGGTACATTAGCGATTGAAGCGAAATTAGTTGCAGAAATTTTCCCTGTGCCATATTCTCCCATAAGAAAACGTATTTTCTTTCTAACCTGTAGTAGAATTAACCTTAGTCATAGCTGAGTCTTCTCTCTGCTCATGTCCTTGTGTAAAGTTGTGTGTAACCGTCTCTAACGACCTCACCTCACTGTTTGCGAAACGTAAAGTTCACTTAAAAGAAAAAAAAAAAACGGAAGAGGAAAAATGTACAGGTATAAGTTTCAGTAGGCTCTCCGTCCCCACTCTGCTAGGCTGACAAATATTAGGGTTACTTTACTGCCCTTGCGTTCAAGTTCAACTCTGCTCCTTCCTACACTGCCTGTTTATACATTTAGAGTACAGTTAGTTGGGATAATTTTGCAGGCTGCCATTTTGTGGTAACATTGTACTAGACATTTATTTATCTAGTACACAGCAAAAATGTCAATTTTCTTGTATCTTTCACGCCAACCTCTAAGTTTACGAAAATCTGTAAACCGTGTCGTAAGGTGGTTGTTCAAATCTGCATCCTGCCCTTACCTGAAGAGATCCAAGATCGAAACGTGAGTACATGATTCTTATCCGTGAACGCCTATCTGAAAACACGTATGGAGTGAGAAATTCAGTCCAGTCGCCGAGGTAGACTGGAATGTATTGAGTCCTGGTTGAATGTGTTTACTTTAAAGTATATAGGACTGAGCGGAGGAGAAGCGGTCGCCATATGGAATCATTTCCTTGGTTTCATATGAGGTTAGAATCATTCCGAGGTTATCAAAATACGCGCCTGTTTCAATTTCTGGAAGTGATACGAAGTGAAAAAAAAAATTCTCTGACAATTACTAAAATCACAGCAAAAATGTATACCTAGGGTTCTAATATGTTTTGACAAAATTTGTTGTATAATGTTAACAAAATATGGTGCTACAAAAAGATTAGCCCTCAATCCTTGTTCGTCCTGTGAATATGCAGGAACATTTTTTTATGTGAACACGTTTTCAGTCATTCGCTCCTCATTCGCTTTGTGCTGAGTCCACTCCATGGTAGGTCCAAAAGGGCGGATTAAGGGAGGATTATTAAAACACCCCCCTCTCTACCACAACCCCAGTCCACACCCGCTTCTCAACCGTACCAAAATTATTTCCATGTTTCACGCTTACATTTATGTATTTTTACGTGTATTATTTTTTTGCAACACCAGGACTTTAAATTAAGTCTGCAGTGTGGCCACGATCAAAGAAAACGTTTGAAAAGTACGTTTTGACTTGTTTTGATGAATAACAAATATATTACACGGAACACAAAGCGTGGCGACGTGAACACGTTCGTCAGTTGGTGCAAATTTGATTGCTAAGTATGTTAGCCATAAAACTGATTCAGTGTCATGTAATATAACTGTCGTTTGTTTTGATGTAAAACATATTCACTGTAGCTGGCACCTGAGAATGTACATGAGAACCGAGGCTGGCAACGTAATGGATGGATGCACAAACCACTAAACAATGTATTTTAACACCATTTTATAAACTTTGTAGAACTTTATTTGAGGTTCTATTTTTTTAGTTTTATCATTAATAATTTTACGCAAGGAGTAAAGTTTCCAGTCGGTACTTCAGCTCTGGCTCCTTTGAAACTTCATATATACCCCTCCCCCTCCTGCGATGTGACTTCTGGGCGTGCCCGTAGTGGCAGTTAAGGCGTGATCTTTCATTTATTTCTAACAATTTCGTATATTTTAACAGAATGTTTTGAAAATATTTGAGACTGTGTACAGTCATACGATACACAATTTTTCCCAAGCGTATTTTTTTTTATTCCTACCAAAAAAATATTGTTCTTAATTTTGGCTTATTTTGACAACAAAATATGTGATAATTCAGTGGCGAAAATCTAAAAATCCGTATGATGTATTGCAACATAAAAATGTACATACAAACTATTATATATGTGTTAAAACTGCAAGAATGAATTTTATATATATGTATTAATTTGCGTTAAAAATATTTCTGAAACCACTGCAAAATAAAAGAGCAAGGCCCTAAGGGCATGGGCCCGAGTTTCTTCATGTTTGACGATTATTATTTTTTAAAACATAAACGGGAACCGATATCGTAAAATTGCTCCGTAACTTTGTTATGACTGGTTTTAACTACGTGCCCTAATTAAGTCGAGACAGAAGACAGCAAAATAGTAGCTAATTTGTTAAATAAGGAAATTTCCTTTTAACTGAAATATTAGCTAAAATCTTCATACAGTTTGTCTCGAAAAACTACATTACGTAATAAAACCAATTTGCAACAAAGTTACGAAGCAATTGTACGATATTGGTTCTCGTATGGGTTTTAAAAAATATTTCTCACGAAATCCGAGAAACTCGGGCCCAGCCTCACACGATTCCCAATTTCGTATCAGTTTCTATGTACGTTTTCTGTTATTGTTTCTGCTTCCGTGTGAGTCAAGTACCAGCACCTCCCAAGGAGATGGCAGATTCCGTACCCAAAGCTTGCCAACAAACATCACAAAACGTGCTATGTTTTTCTGTAAGATAGCATTTTTACTTGTTTTCTAATCATAACCCTCTATAAACAATCGCAGCCGCTTTGTGTTGGTGATATGACCATACATTTTCACGACTGATTCGGTTCAAAATGGCGTCGACATCACAAAATAACATGAGTCAACTAATCTTAATTCATTCCAAAGCATTTTTACACCTCCGTAACCACATACTTTATTTCGTTTCTGCAGCCAAGGTCTATTCCACCATCTCCATTTGCGTGTCTCTTTTTTATTAAAACAACTTCCATTTAAATAGAGGTTAAGTGTTTCCATTAATTTTCTGTAAACCTTTAGGTGTTGTGTGGATACGTATAAGGAGAAACTAACCGTTTCTTTTTATGAACACTGTTACTGAATAATATATGTCCAATGCTACATCCACGGGCGGTGTAACAGAAAGTAATAGGTATTAAGTAAGCATGTTATATGTGGTTCTGGATAAAGTGGACACTTTTCAAGACCATCTTGTCTAGAATAATAAGTTAAACATATTACATATTGTGACTTCAGATGTTAACTTTTGAGTATGGTATAATCTATATACTTTGATTGTATAGTAGGTAGGTATCTTTGTTCAGGGGCGTCATTTAGGGGGGAGGGGGGCAGGAGGGCAGATGCCCCCAGCCCCTACTTTTAGAATGAAAAGTGTGTAATTTTTTTTTGTGTACGTAAGCACATAAAACTGAAGTTTTGTTACTAAAGTTTCTAATTTTACACGTGCTTAATTAATAAATAAAGGTGATTCTTAAGCTATTGTAAGTTAAGCAGAGCATTGCAATAATTGTTTCTAAGAGAGAGAGATTTTGTTCGCGCTTAACATCGAGTTCTTCAACGCTGGTGAGGAGTGATATGAGGTGAGTGTGGAGCGGCGCCGGAATTAAAGGGCGCGGGAAACGGGAGATCTCCGAGAAAAAACCCGCCGACCAACGGCATCGTCTGGCACGATTCCCACGTGGGGAAATCCGGGGACCGACCCCGCTGGGAATCGGACCCGGATCGCCTTGGTGGGAGGCAAGAAGTCTGGCCCCTCGACCATCGCCCAAAAAAAAAAAAAAAAAGAAAACCTGAAATGACGCCCCTGTCTTTGTTTATATTAAAAAGTGACAGAAAAGTATTAACTATCTGAAAAGAAAACAGCCAGTAGGGTTTTAAAAAAGCTCACTTTATCCTATGGTATTATGGGTGTATTGTGAGCGATAGCGGACTGTACTGGCGTGGCAGGCGCGGTCGGCCACGCAATAAACAGCTCGTTGTCGACTGTGACGAGGAACTGTGTATACAGCAAGGGTTGCACGTGGCTCATGGAGTATTCAGGCTTGCCAGGGCAGGGGAAGGGGACGAGGGGGAGTTACCGCTCTCTGGGGGCCGCGGCCCTCTTCTTTACAGCGTGCTAAACACCGAGGGTTCGAGTCCCGGGACGAGATTACGGCCTGCCGAGGAAAACAAGGGGGAGCGTCGCACTCCCTCTGTACACTCGCTTTCCCATCCAATTTCGTCGTCCTCGGTATCGACTTAGAATTCATGAGAGAAACTACCTCGTGCTATGGCCACATACTAAATAGCCGTGAAATGACGCGGCGGCTCGTTTGATACGAGCGAACTTTGCCGTTTGTTGGCTGCCCGAGGCTGTTGACACCAGCCCCGTGTTTGTTTGGCTCCTGCATGTTACGGCAGGTTTACTATTAGCCTGGCTGCCGGCTAGCAGGGCCGCCTTAAGCGGTTTTCACAATAGAGCGACGTGACGCTTAGCGTCGAGCGTCAGCCAATCAGAGCCTTGACGCCAGCGTCGAGCGTCGGGAACATTGCACTAGCGGTTGACATTGGATTTGACGCTCTTCGCTGGCGACGGATACACAGAAGAAGAAGAGTTGACATTTTAATACTCGTCCACTATTTAACGTATTTTTCAAGTTAGAAAGAAGTAAACATCCATTTTACATTAATAACATTCTGTTAAAAATACCTGTATTTGTGCAAATTAAGCATAAGTTCGTTGAAAAGGAACTAATAGACTTGTTTTACTTTGTTTTTTTCAGTAGGAAATTTAACTTTTGTTTTCTTTATTTTATATTTATTTATTTAAATCGATGCGAGCATAAACAGATTATCATTTCTTTTATTTTCCGTTCTTGTTTCTTCAAAAACGGTTTAAAGTTACTAAGTTATTCTTGGTAAATTATGGCAGCGTGAGTTCGCGTCGCTTGCTGCCGGCGATGTTTCGTCGCTCTATTATGAAGACATAGCAGGAACTTGTCACTGGCGTCAAGCGTCGGGCGTATCGAGCCGCTGTATTGTTAAAACCGCTTTACGCTGATTGACGGTAGGCGTTTACGCCATGTTGCTGGCAGGGAAGCCATTTTGCTGACGTGAATTTGCCGTTATGCCAGTAGGACACCTTTCACAGCAGGCATTTATAAGTTATACTTAGAGATGATGGTATATCGCAAAAATGTTTTGTGCCAACATACCCTTGTAAACACTATCGTTTCTTGCCACAACGTAGCTGTCTGCCAACCAATAAAAGGCATCAAATATTACAATATCAGGTGTATTATTGGCTCAGTCAAATACAGTAACACCTTCACGTAGGAATAGAAGCCAGTAATATTCTGGTAAGCTGAATGTGCGTTGAAACCCAGCAAACAGTCAAGTTTTCCCGCGATAAACCATCATCACTAGTTATACTCAGTGTCCGTATATAGTGCTGTGTGCAGCCAATAACCGACTGAGTACGCCTACATCATAGGCACCACCACACAATGTCATCTCTATATAACAGCATATTCGATGGCATCCCCATTGAGAAACTATATTTACTATTTTCGAGCGGACTGTACAGTCTACGGTCAGCGCTAACTTTTTTGTATTTTACCCCAAAATATTATTAGGAGTTACATAAAGTAACCTGTTAATATCTAGGGTTTCCTCGTTCACGTGACTAGAATGCTCGATCCTTATATGTAAGGACCTGAAAAGTTCGCGTTTTCATATGGCTCCAAGCTAGAATTCAAGCAATTGTAAGTTCGTGCCACGTTTGCAATTGGCCCGTGAATTATTTGACACTTGCTGTAAGTCGCTTAGCCAATAATACAGAAGCAACAAGGCCCATATCACTGCGTCATCGAGCAGCCAGTGAGCAGATAATGTCTGCTTGAATACACACATGTTCTTGGAGGCTAGCCTACAGGTCAGAGAACCAGCGAATTTTTCCTGTCTCTACATGGGACTGCCGGTTTTCGCGAACAGATTTTTGCACTTTTTTGCCGGTGCTTTACGTGCACACATGCAGCTCTGCTTCGTGTTCTGTGATTGGTTGTTTTTAAACTCTCTGAGTCTTGGAGTTTTACCCGCTAATCACAGACGTGTGGTGTCGCAGTAACCTTCTTCTGATTGGTTCAGCTGGCTTCAGTAGTGTAGTCGGTCAGACGCAGGTCTACCGTGCGAGAGGTCCTGGGTTCGAATACAAGCTCGGGCATAACCGTTGTGTTGTCCCTTCACCTTACTTCAGGGGGACGCGGTGGCCGAGGAGTCAGGCCTCTCGTCTCCCACTAAGGCGATCCGGGTTCGATTCCCGGCGGGGTCGGTCCTCGGATTTTCGCAGGTGGGAGTCGTGCCGGACGATGCCGCTGGTCGGCGGGTTTTCTCGGTGATTTCCCGTTTCCCCCGCCCATTCATTCCAGCACTGCTCGATACTCACATCATTTCATCCCTCACCCGCGCTAAAGACCTCGATTTTAAGCGCTGACCAAAAAATCTCTCTCTTATCACCTTACTTCACCCTCATTGTTAAAGAACCGCAAAATTCTTTCACCTCACCTGATTGGTACAATCACGATACAAAGCTTCAGATGTTCATGTAAGGCATTGAAACAAAGTGGTGCAAAAAACTTTTCGCAAAATTTAGGGACACGTTGAGATAGAACGCGTACGATTAGCTGTAGGTTCACTTGCTCGGACGCAAACAAACAAATTTAACTCTAATCACGTGTAATAGCGGATTGTAGATAAATAAATGCTGAAAACATCAATTGATTTATATGCTTTTTTCGAAGCCAATATGGATAAAATTCTCAATGACAATCCTAGATAATTGTATTTGTCAACTTTGTGAGTAAATATTTATCCAGAATTACTACTTTGTTACGCGTGATCTCTTGCGCCGCAGTTAAATGCATGAGGTTTCGGCGTCAGAGATTGTGCCTTAGAAGTTCGTAACACTGGAAACAATTTTGTTTTAAACGTTGTCTAAAGCTATTGTCTAGGATTGCTGTTATTTAATTTTCGCAAATTGCATTCAAGAAACTTACACTTATAGATTAATGCGTTTAGCGTTGAATTATGTACCACGTCCTGAACTAGAACTAGGTTTGATATTTACTCTACGCGATTTAACCGAGTGACGTATAGTAAAAGCTTGTTGTAATGCAGGGTGACGTGGCAACAAGGCCACACGAACGCGACCGCACTTGGCACGTAATGCATGTTTGTAATGCTGTTTATCACGCCCAGGTTCACCGCGTAACGATCACAAGTTGACAGCACACGCCCACGTCGAAGTAGCGTTGCGACGAGAAATAAGTGACGGCAAGCACTGAGGTACGCTATAACAAAGAATATAGAAGTGAGGCTTCCGGGGTCGTTGTCATGATGGTCTTGCAGGGTTGCTACAGCTCTGGAAAACAGCGGAAACCTTGGAAAAGTCAGGGTATTTGAAAATGGTCAGGGAAAACTTGGAATTGTCAGGGAAAATGCTTTTGGTGCCTGGAAATTAAAATGTGTAGTACGAACATCACGCCTGGTAAGGTGATTTTTCTGTAAAGTTCAACATTTATAGTAGTTTTGTGGATTGAGATGTTTAATGCAAACGGGGGCTTATTATTTATTTCTCATACTCAAATACAGACTGACATAGTTTTCTTGGTTTCTGATAGATTGGTTATAGTGCGGAGCTGCGGAGAAGGCAAGGCTCAGGTATGCGGCTGGTGGTGAGGACAAGCGTAGCGCTATGTGGCCCCCACCACCACCCTGCCGTTCTGCCTTGCCTTCTCCTCAGCTCCGCACTATACACGAGGCTACAGTAAATATAAATATATCAATTGTATAGTTTATAGAATAAGAGGCTACCATAGCTGTTCATGAAAACAATCCAGCTAATAAGCGCTCTCCAGAAGCTAAATGTGGCGAAAACAGTCAAACATCAGAGCAACCACAAAGTTGTTGATTGGTAATAAAAAAGTGATATTTTTTATTACTTGAAAAATACTGGGAATTCCTTATGTTTGTCTGGAAAACGTGGAAAAGTCAGAGCCAATAAGAATCCCGCTGTTGTAATATTTGATGTATGTTATTGGTCTGCAGACAACTACGTCGTATCAGGTATATATCACCCAGTCATACACGTTGCAAGAAACTGCAGCGTTTTCAAGGATATGCTGGCACGAAAAATGTTCGCGATATATCGTCCTCTCTACCTATATCTTAACGTATAATCTAAGAAGAGAGACACCGTAAAAACCCTCTCGACAGAATAGGAATGTAACCACTCAGCGGTTGCATGCATTACACATACAAGGCTACTGGAAACAGAGGAAGGTCCGAGTTTCTTTACTAGGGAGGTGTGAAATTTCTAGTAGAGAAGGGGTGGGAACTGTCTCTACTTTATTTTCGTTTATTTCGTTTGTTTTTGGGAGGGCGCTGGCTTTAACCAGGGCACTGTATTAGCCCAATGCCTTGGGAAGTGCGAGGTAGTGAAAGGCGCCTCGCCCTCCAGTATCCCCAGTAGATACCTGTAACATACTCAAGAACACACCAATTAGTACACTACGCTAGCTCAAATTCAAGCCTGATGAGCTAGCATATGTTTAGTATTAATAGTTCCGGACCTTATGCTGGATGCAGAGAGAGCTCTGCACCATCAGCGGCGTTATTTCAGGTTTTTCTAGGGGGGGGGGGGGGCAAGATTTTGTTTTCCGGCGACAGTGACCTTGTTGCACCTTTTTATTAATTAAGCATGTATAAATTAGATGCTTTAATAATAAAACTTCAGTTTTTTTGTGCTTAAGTTAGCATTATTTAAATTTAAAAATACAAAAAATATATTTATACACATGAAATTCTAAATCCAGGGGGGGGGGCATTTGCCCCCCCCCCCCCTGTAGCCCCAAATGACGCCCCCTGCGGCCCTCTGATTGGCTGTCCTGTAGGCCAATCACAGCCATCGGCGGTTCCGGAGTTGCAGGAAAACTTTCAAGCTAAAATAGTCTACAAAAAGAATCTGGCCCGTTGAGGTCCTTACATAGGTAAGCTGAGGAACCGTGTTTGTGATTGGCTATTCAGACGCCTTGGAGACCCTCAAGCTGCCAACGGAAATGTTCGGTGAATCGTTGGTTACCACAGCCAGCCAGACGCGTCTCCATCCCGGAATCCAAGACCGTCATAACAAATAATATGCTTACATACACTTTACATCAACAAGCAAAACTTTTTTTTTTTGCTGAACAAATACGAAACGCCGCAAAACTGAATTGGTTGGTCGAAAAAATAGTAGTTTAGTTGAGAAAATTATACTTGACAAATTAATATTTAGTTGACGATTGTTTGTAAATTTTTTAGGTTTATTTTACTGCATCAACCAAATCTATGTGTATTGTTTAGAATTATTGGGTTTCGTGCAGCACGAAATGTGAATAGAGCGTTCGCCTTCGGCGATTTCGGGAAACAATGAAAAACCGAATTCAGGATGGCTGGAGACGGAGATCGAACCCCGGTCCTCCCGAGTGCCAGTCCAACGGTAATTAATTAAAATTCTCGTAAAATTTTGTAATAAAAACTCAAATTTTGAGAGTGTATCGTAATTAAATGATACGCTAACTACAAAATATAGTCGAAAGTTGTAAAACTGATTTTCTTCATATAAATTTGAAATAAATATCACAAATTAATAGCTTTTGTTTTCTTATACATTTGCCAGACTAGATTTTTACATAATACTTTAAAACAATATATATATATATATATATATATATATATATATAGAGAGAGAGAGAGAGAGAGAGAGAGAGAGAGAGAGAGAAAGAGAGAGAGAGTGTGTGTTTTCGAATTTTTGGCTTATTTAAACAACCCTAAAAGCCGTCTACATTTCTTCGCTATTTTTAACTTAACATTAAGGCCGTTTTCGGAGTTTTGCAGTGATTTCGAAAATATTTTTTTATTGCTACCTAATACTCATATCAAAATTTCGCTGCATAGTTTTGACACTTATGTGTTATAATTTGTAGCTGAATTTTTTGTAGAATTACACTGAACGGTTTTTTAGATTTCATTACCCAAAGTACCACGTTTTTCGTCGTGAAAATAAGCAATAATGAAGGCAATTATTTTTTTTTATTTATTTTTTTTTTTTTTTTGCTGGCGAATGGTACATTATTTATAAAAAAACGCGTCCACAGTATTGTGCATCGTGTGATTGCACATTGACTCAAATTTTTTCAAAACTTTTGGTTAAAAAATATTTCAGTTATTGGCACCAGTCTGAAAAAAAACTCGGAAACAAGCCCTTTACAACCACAAGTTATTCATCACGGATCCATTCCCATACATTATTGGTGCTAGGGATAAATAACTCCTTTCTCGATGAACAGAAAACAATTTTCCCCAGCTCAGTTAGGTATTTATAAGTTTCAAAATTTTTTTACGAAAAAAAAAAAAAAACAATTGTTCAATGTATAGTAAGCAAGGTCCTTCTAAGCACCAAGATCAAAAAATGTCCGCAGCTGAACATGTTACTTGAGCACTTGACGAAAATGTTGACAACGAATAGCGTGCAAAAAAGCAGTGCATTGCAAAACAAAAAATAGTTACATGAACGTTGTATTTTAAGTTTATTATTAGTGTGAGAAAAGTAGAATAAAGTATAATAAATAAGATAGTTAATTTTTGTTCAATTTTATTCTTATTAACTTGATAAAAGGTTAGTTTCCCCCGAAGAATCTCGAGTTTACATTAACGATGTATGTATATAGGCAACGGAGCCGTAACGTTGACTGTGCATACGACGAGCAAAAACATAATTGATGGAAAGAAACAAGTATGTGTTAGTGGAAATTTTCCATTACGGTTTTGTAATATTACCAAGATAGGTTTTGCTGTGTGTCCGTTCAGCTGTGTTGATAGAAATCTTAGCGTGACTAGACAGAGTGATAAAATGAAAACACATTAATGAGATTTAACACATGAAATTTATTAATCCGAGGCTTTAAGTCTGAAGGAATTTTTTCGCTGCTCACGGGGCACAGATGTCACATGATGCTTGTCGTCTTCTCTCGGATGCTGGGAGGGGGGTTGGCACCAGGAGGAGGACGATGTACAGCACAACTGCGAGGGGGAGGGGGTATTACAGTTGTGCTGCACTGTCTTCACGTGGTATTACAGGCGCCCCCAGGCAGCTGACTTCCTTCAGATCTTCTGTAGATCAGTTTATTTCATACACTGGCTGCACCCACGTGCCGTACGCGACTCGCCGCCTTGGTTTGAGCATGCGGGACGGCACACGCGAACCTGGGAGTCGAACCAGCCCTGCTTCAAATAATATTCTCGGGTATGCTTTGTCAGCCACTGAAGGTCTCAGGCGGTCGTTAGTTGGCGGAGGTACAGTGTTGCGGTACAGGAACACAGTTTGTGGAGTTCTCTCGGCGTAGTCTGTCAACGCCAGAACGTATTTGGCACATCTAATTCTAGGGGGGAGGATGTGCATCAGTTCTTTCGGCAACGGGGCAAAGAACTCCATTGCACCAACGTGTTCACATTTGTACTTGATATACTTGAGAACAAGGCGAATGTTGTTTACCCGCTCAACGTTATATAAATCCTCGTCAGGTACAATCACCTCTATGTGCGTATCCAGTGGTTTTGAACTTTCTGCCCTTTTGTTTTCAAACATTTTAATTATCTTTTCGCAAAATTGAGTCGTATCTGGTTTCTCGAACTGTTTTTTTAAACTACTTAAAACGCTACAAATTTTTCTTCGTGAATAACAAATAATAGATGCCACAATATTTTCTATCACTTCGTAAATGAAACAAAAAATTGTCGCACAAAATTTTAGACTTCACTGCTTCCTTCAAAAATGTTCATTAAATTGTTGCCACGTTAACTAAAGCCATTATTTCGGCAACAATGCAGTACAAAATCAACACTACACAACATATTTTTTTCTTACATTAGACTAGCTGGTTCCCGCAACTTCGTTCGCGGGATTTATAATTTAATGCGACAGTATTTCTGAAACAAAACAAAAAAGTTTTTGAAAGTGTTAAATGGAGCAAAAAGAAGTTAAGGGTCACTAATGTCAGTTTTAGAAAAATTTTGGAGAGGAAAATGTTCCAGAAATTTTTCGGGTATCCTGTTCTGCCGCCGTACCCCGTCTTGCCTCCCACCTACCACTAACTACAATTGGTTTTCGTAGAAATCATTCTTTTTTTTTATTAATTAAAAATCTTTTTCGACACCCCTTTCTGCCCCTGTAGCCCATTTCGACCCGCCTGCCACCAAAAGTGTTTTTTTTTTTATCTAAACACTTCGCGGACATAAGTTACGCACAACTCACAAAGTTTTGTAGTTTTTTAACTAAGTTTTTAGGATGCCCCATTTTCCCCTCTGCTCCGTTTTGCCCCGCTGTTTGGAAAAATTATTCAAACATCCCGCAAAATGTTATTTGTTCACTATTTTTTTCGGTATCCTCTTCTGTCCCTCTACCCTCATTTTGCCTTTTTTTTTTTAATTTCATCGCAGTTGATGACTGGTATTGAACCGCATAGAAGACGCACAAACAATCATTTTATGACATAAGCAAGCAGTCCGCCTGTGGCATTGCTCGCGTGTATTACCTACTCGTAACAGCGAGTATTTACTTCAAATGAAGGACCTCTTTGTACGCCAGATTAGTAGCTCGGCCATCAAGTGTAATGATAACAATGCTGCGTGTTGAGCTTACTGTGCAGCTGGCTACGTAACTATAGCTGCCATGTGAAAAACTGTCCGTAGTCTATCCCTGCTTCTCTTAACAATAATCCCGGGCCTTATTTATAGTAATAGCAGAACAGACCTTGAATATGAGATTTGATGGTATAAGTAGTATACGTGGTATGACGACTTGTTTACATCTAGTGCGATTATTGATGACAGTACCCTCAATACGTACCGTCTATAGTTAATTAAAAATAAATAAAATATTCAATCACTGCGGGCACATAGAGATAGTACAACCCTATGTAACGGTATATTTGCAGAATGTTAACTTCCCCATAAATTACTTCTCTATACTGGCTTTTTTTTATCGGTTGATTTGAGAGGTTTACAAAGACTACACACGCAACCCCCCCCCCCCCCCTTGTAACGAGTATTTGAGAGTTATTTTCTCATAACAAAACCCGAGCTAATTATTTTTCGTATTTACGTACTTATCACTCTGAAGCAAAACAAAAAATATCTCAACTGATTGGGTAGATATCATGGGGTGAATGAAAACAAGTTTAGCGCTTTTACACATTTTTAATGATCGAACTTTGCAAAATCTTGCCATCGCGTGTTAAAAATTTGTATAAGTATCCATATCCAATTGAGGTGAAAATCACGAAAACAATCTATTGAGTCAAAGTGTAATCGGCGATTCATTATAAACCTTTTCCACTCCTTCACAGCTCTAAGAGTTCGGATTTAGAAAAGTTGGATACTTACGTTACCATCATTTGAAGTAAAAAGCAGCTCTGTACCCCGAAGGGTTCGATATATATCGATAATTAGGCCTAATCGAAAACACATTTCAGGTCTTTTCATCCCTTTAAGGGTGCTTAAAATGCGTTGCAGCGAGTTGTGATTATTTTTTTTTGACGAAATTACTAAATGCGCAATATATTTGTATATGTATGAAAAGAACACACACTTCAAAGTATGTCGCTATAGTGTAAAAAATTCGGGATGTTTACTACACATACATTTTCGGGCCCCTCAAAATGACAAAAGATGGGTTAATCAGACTGCCGTATCTGTAAAATTAACAATCGGATTCGAAAAACACAACTAGAGAAACAAGTGTTAGACTTTGAACTGTGCTGGCCATAAATAAAGTAATGTGGTCACCTCTTAAAGTCACATAAGAAAAAGGATAATAGTATAGCACTGCTCGCCAGCTGAGGGGCCTGCGCGGAGAGGTGATAATGCATTACATACGCTGGTCAACTTCAACCTTACCGCTTCTGCCTCACACACAAACACAGCCTATATAGGGAGACCCGTTAAGTGTTGAGTTTCGAAAAACCCCTTAAATTGGCTAATATTATTTTTTAGGATTGACCCATTAAAGTAAAAGTCGCGACGATAGGCCGTCGTGTTCGAGCTATGTAGACGAATCTTATGAAAAACATTTTACTCCTTTTCACCCCCTTAGGGGACGAATTTCGAAAAATCTCTTCTTAGTGCTTGCCTACGACCTAAAGGGAAACCACACGAACATTTTCTCATTTCTATGTCCAGCGGTTTTGGCTGCAGTTTGATGTGTCAGTCAGCCAGTGTTCTCTTTTGTACACACACACACATATATATGTATGTATATACACACACACATATATATATATGTATATACACACACACACACACACACATATATATATATATATATATATATATATATATAAATGAAAGGTGACTGATCGACTGACTGACTGACTGACTGACATATCAAACTGCAGCCCAAACCACTGGACCTAGAATCGTGAAATTTTTTGTGGGGGTTCCCTTCAGGTCTTAGGCGAGCACTAAGAAGGGATTTGTCGAAATTCGACCTCTAAGGGGGTGAAAAGGAGTGAAATGTGTTTCCGAAGAAACGTCGATAGAGCTCGAACCCGACGGCGTATCATCGTGATTTTTACTTTAATAAGACACTCGTAAAAATGCATATTAGCCAATTTAAGGATTTTTCGAAGTTCAACTTTTAAGGGGCTGAAAAGACGTTAAATGTGTTTCCAATCAACGATTGATATCTATCGATCCCTTCGGGATAGAGAGTTGATATTCACTTCAAAATATTGCTTACGTAAATACTCAAAAAGTAATTTTAGGTTTCTTTGAAATTCGACCCCCAGACAGTAAAAAGGGGCAAAATGTGTTTTTAATTAATCGTCTTTATCTTTGAAACACAATTGGCTATCGTCGTGATTTTAACTTTAATTGGTTACTTTTACAAATGTCTATGGCAGGACTCAAAATCGTTTCGAAATTCTTTATTTAAAGGGGTGAAAATACGTGAAATGTGTTTTCGGTTATCCTTCCATATCTATCGAATCAATCGAGATATAGAAGTACTCTTTGCTTTAAATTGGTGCTTTTGTAAGTATCCCAAGTACCATTTAAAATATATTTTCCGAATTCGGCCCTAAACTGGTTAAAAATGGGGTAATATGAGTTTTCGACTCACATTCGATCACTGTTAAAAAAATTTCCGCAAATTCACGGAAAAAGTACTGGCAAAAAATTATCCGGATTTCTTCCTAAATTTACGGACACTTCATTTTCTACTGCAACGTAGTGTCCGTTAATGTACGGAAAATCAACTACAAATAACGGAAACTTAATTTCTGTTTATTACGTAAGTTCCGTAAAAATACGGAACATTAACTAAACATAACGGAAACTTAATCCCTGTTTGTTACACAATTTCCGTAAATGTACGGAAGACTAACATTAATTAACGGAATCTTAGTTCCTATTTATAACAGATGTTCCGTAAATAAAC
>PNEQ01023613.1:0-63144 GCA_003012365.1 Medauroidea extradentata | reverse complement strand
CATTCTTGACCAGAATCGGCCAGGAAACTGTCGCTTCAGTGGAATTGCGTTTGTGGCATGATACATGTCCCCACACGAAGCGCATGCGGCACACGGCAACACATGTAGCATGCGGCACCATACCTTGCCGCAGACGACAAGCCGCATGCTACACACAGCCGACAGCTGTCGTCAGCCGCATGCGACATGTTGCCAAAATAATGCTTCAGTGGAATTGTGGCTTTAATTGTCATAGACAATGTTGCGAGTTGGCGGGTTTCCTCGGGGATATCTTATATCCCCAGCTTCTGCATTCCGACGCTGCTTCATACATCATGTCACCCGTCACCAGCGGTAAAGACGTACATGTTAAACCCTGACCAAAATCTCTTCAGTAACTCTCAACATGCAGGTTTTTTTCTGTGACTGTACGGAAGAAGCAACCCATCATGCTATCCAAAGAACCGGAATTACAAACGGACAACAAAAAAAATTCAAGCATTTGCGCACCCTTAGACTCATGGGAGTATTATCATAATGACATTAGGTAGCCAACCCTAGTAGCACCTACGTGGTGAAATTCTTTCGGCTGTTACTTCCCACTAGCGATGTACGACCATTCTTCACGGAAGTTGTCAAAATGTTGATTTCCATTTCATAAAAAATGAACTTACGATGCTGTAATTTATTAATTGAAATAAATAAAGATATATTAAAAACTTAACGAGGTGAATATTTGCAAGCTTAAGATGACTTAATATAGTGCAATTTTTGGTTTGCGCAAATCTTAAGGGAGAAATTTAATAATTTAATAATAGCCATATTTGCAATTTGTAAAAAACCAAAGGTTTCGAATATTTTCATTTACATTAGATTATGAGGTTGGTGAAGCTATTTTTTGGCATCGAATTCTTTGTCATTGAAATTTTGGCTATTAAATAATCCAGTCTGTATCAGGAGGCACCAATGAACAAAAAATTTCAACTTATCACAACACTCTAAAGCCTGAAGTGAACCGTTTTCGAGACAATGGAAAATACGAAAGAAAAAATATAAAGTTAGGCAATACCCAATACGCGGGAAATTTGTGTGAACGCTACGCTAACTTAGTGAACGGGTAGATATTTCTGCAATATAAACGTACTAAGCGTTAATTGGCATATGTGCATTTGTACGAGATAAAGGGATTAAATTATCAATGCCTCGTTAATTTAAACTCAGGTGTCAGTAAATATCATGGTTACATTAGAAAGCCGAGTCACGAGGTTCATAAAACTGATTATGTGTATAACACCAACTCCGCCAAAGGCGATTGGAAAACACAACTACTATGGCGCTTTATGAAAGGACTGTTGGTGATTAAGTAACATGCATGAAACAACAGAATTTCGGATCTTTGCACTAACAAACTTTCTCACTAATTCTGATATCAATAAGGTTAACCAATTCCTAGTCCTTCGCGAGTAACCAACAGTTTAGTGGTATAACATTCTCAAATGCGACACAGTGAAAATGTAGTTAAATTGAAAATGAACGTAAATGTTGAAAATGACAATACAAAGGCAAATGGAAACGTCAAATATTGCAGATGCTCCTGTATATGTGCATGTGAACTGGGACAGATTGCAGTCTCCGAAACGTCACAATTTTCTTTTGTCGCAAGAAGACAATTGTGTTCGCCTGTGGTTTCTTTTCTTTGCATTACTGTCCACAGTTACTGTGTTATTTGCATTTGTTCGCTTTCCTCAAGGTGTCCGTGTTTCCGCTATTATCGTCTACATCCAGCTTTTTTGTCGTTCGTTTGTTTTGTCCTTTTGTTGTTGTAATTATACATATTTTTGTCTTTTGTTTGGCACTTGCTGACGGAATTCCTTTAGTGGAATAATATGAGTTATTTGTTTATTTTCTTTGGTTTATTTTTTGGTGCTTGGGTATTCGTTTGTGTTAGTTTATTTTATTGTAACTCATTGTCTGAATTCCTTGTGTAATTGAATACGTTTACCCACGTTTGCCAGTTGCAAACAAAGTTATTTTGATTGTTACTTGTCGGTTTTTTGTGTGTGTTCTCTGGCTTTGTGTGGCATATAATCGGCTGAAATGGCTTACGTCCAAAATACCTCTTAAGTTTATAACTTGTATCCATAGCAAGAATTGTTGAAAAGTAACAGATTCAACTATATTGAGATTTTCATGTTAGCTTAGTCGTAGGACTAAGTTAGATTAGGTTTGCTAATATCAGTTAAATTCAAATTTTTACAAAAGTTAATTCCGTGCACTGAAAGAAAAGTTTTGTAGGAAGACTTCCTTGTAAAACTATTTAGTAGTAACCACAAACTAATATTGTGGTGGCTACAATATTTTAGTGGTGTCAGCAAAGGGTTATTGTGGTATCACAAAATAAATTTTGCAGGGTAAATGCCCATAAAATATTTTGTAACTGCCACAAAATATTTTTTTTTCTGAGCGGAAACGTTATTTTGTTAATTAAATACGTGATTTTTAATTTTTCACGAAATGCTTGTTTTAATACTAATTCAATGTGTCACTAAAATGAAGGTAGTACATATTAGGTCAAGCTGGCGCAGCAACTTATTTCTGTGAGATGTCAAGGTACTGATAGGCTCGGATGCGCACGGGTTATATCGACAATATACAATTTTCGCTAATAAACTTATTACGGAATAAAAATAAATTTTTGTGTGTTTTAGCGTTCTAGTCTTTGCAGTATGGTAGACGTGGAAGGATTGGAATTATTTAATATTTTAAAAAGTGTCAGAAGACACTTTCTTACTACTCAGAGATGAATAACATCTGAATTAAAGTTTTTTTTATTTTGTAATATTTGTAAACATGTATTACGTCAATAAAACGGAGACCGGTGATGTGATAAAGTTCGGGATTGGAGGGAGGAGCACTAATCGTGCTGTCAGGTGGACCATGGAGTATGCGACCCATTTGTGGAACTGTACGAAGGCAAGAAAGAGATGGGTGAGTTACTAAATTATTTTAATAGTATGTGATATAAACTTCACGGCATTCGTTGCGAAGGTTTGGTTAATGAAACAAAATCCGTTCGCGTATTGATCATTGTAAAAAGGTTTTAGTACATGTTTTCGCTGAGGCATTTTTAATTTTAACTATTTTATTAATGAAATTTGGGGTTGTTATGATGTGAATACAAGTAAATATAATTTGCATAAACTATGCAAATTCTGTTGTTATTAAATCTTTTGACATCAAGAGGATACAGCGAACGAACTTCAACCATATTTTTGTTACATTTCAATGTTCTTTTGTGACAAATAATTCACATAATTCACATAATTGTTTTGGTTGAAAACCGATGTCAGGATAGCCGGAGCCAAGAATAGAAACCGGATCTTACCGAATGCGAGTCTGTCGTGCAAGTGTTGCGCCACATCGCTCAGCTGTTAGCAATAAATTATGACTGAAAATCTTCTGGCATGTTGTATTTCAATCCGTCTTAGCAACCATAATCTGCAGTTTGTCTTACAAACTAATTTACGTAACTTTCAAACAATGTCTACTCTACGGCAATGTCCTGACCGTAAAATATTAGTAATATACCACGCATCTAGTAAGTGAATAAATAATTGGAAAGTTGAAATTTCAAGAAACATTACATTAAAACGTGTGTGTATTTATATATATAGGGCCCGGTAGCTTTCGCGAAAAGATTTTTGCCCCACTTTGTTTTAGTGTCTTACGTGCACACCTGCAGATCAAATTCATGATTATTGGCAGAGTGTTTTTATGCAGAGTCCTTGCTCATTTGACTGTGCCAATCAGTACATGGATAACTGTGACACAACACGTCTCTGGTTTGCGGGTTTAACCTCAAGACGCTTGCTGTTATTACATCCAATCGCTGACCACACAGCAGAGCTACAGGTGTACACGTAAGGCACTGAAACAAAGTGATGCAAAAATCTTTTCGCGAAAACTACCGGTTCCTATTTATATATCATACAACCTAAAGTACAACCCCAATGCTTTACGTCTCTTTACAGTATAACCCATTAATTGCACATTTTGCAAATCGTATGCACAAAATAATTGCACTACTTTGGTAACCGATAAACTTACACAGTTTTATTTGTGTGTTATTTAACACTAAAGGCCATTACACAAGATGAAATATTTATTGAATTCAATTTATTGAATAGCACGACGATTCAAGATGTATGATAAAGTAAATATTGAAGGTATCACTTAAAAAGTTATCACACAATTTATAAACAAATGACGAACAAAATAAGTTAAGTAGCTACTTTATTATTGTATATAAACCCTGCAAGACACCAAAATACTTGGTTTAGCCAAAACAACATTTCTAATTATATTGGTATATATTATTAACAAATTATTAATGCTCGTATGTACTTTTAATGTTCTATGTTTTGTATACAATAAATATGTTATCAGAATTAATAATATTAAGGGAACATATTTTCTATTACTAAATATTTTGATTCAAGAAAATTCCAAACATATGTTCGAAACGAAAGTCTTTGACGAAATTCATGACATTCAATAAATTGAAAGACAAAATTACCGCGGTCATGACGTCAGCATGGCGCCACGTGACTTTCAAGAAATGTAATCCAATAAATTTAAAAATATGAAGAAATATTTGATTGTGTAAAAGGGCATTAAGAAAAATGTTATATATAGACAATTAGATGCTGCAAAATATGTTGCAAAATTATGTACCTGTAGGGTAATTAACATGCACGTGTCATATTATTAAGATGCACGTAAAATTTTGCTTAAAAGGCCGGCATCGTCCTTGCCCTAACCACAACTATTGTCGCCGAATATAAAAAGGGCACGTGATATGAGCCGACGACGTATAGCAGACAGTCCTATCACCAGATCTCACAAGACCACAATGGTGTGTTTTAAGAAAGGAACGAATAGTGGATGGATCCAAGGTGTCGTTAACGAACCAGATCTATCCCCCCTCCCCGAATATCCAATTACGATAGCAGTAGCATTGCACGGGAAGTGTCCTGCGTCGTCACTGATGTGGCCTGCACCTTACACCTGTTACGAACCCATCCTACCGTGCAAAGCTCGCAATGTGCCCAGCAGTCACGTGCTGTTAAAAGAAGATAAGATACTGCTTACAATAACTACGCCATACGTGCAGTGTGCCACATGTTACGCTTTATCAAGTACGAAACCCATAGATTGCTGCTGTCCGCGATCGTGTAGTTATGTAGCGAATACGAACCGGAAAAATGCAAATAACTATCCTGCCATTGTGTAGCAAGCTGGATAAGCTATGCTCTGAATTAAATACATTACGTCTTTCAGGTTTACGTGGTTAATTTTTATGCATTCGGAGGCACATATGCCATACTCATTCATGGTTACTAAAATGTTAACAAGTGATGTAGGCATACACTACAACGAATGTTCTGAATGACCACTACATGCAGCTACACATGCATGAACACATCTCATAATGGACCTGCGCACATGTCAAAATAAGCCTGGTTGACTGCTAATTGTTTGACACGCTACAGAAATTCGCTGGTGTGTTTGCGATTGGAGATACACACACAAGACTTTCCACATATCTCCATAAGAAAGTATAATGGGTTTAGGTCGAGTAAGCGTGCAGGAAACAGTAACAGAGCTCAGACTGGACTACTAAAATGTGCTCGAGGACAATTTGCATGAACCACATATTTTTTGCGTACATCCACAGTCTCCTACATCAATAGTTGTGGCAGAAGATTGGCAAAAAAATTCCTTGCACATTTCACCAGTTAGGCATGATGGCAGTACTTATGGCCCCATCACACAATGACGTGCAATAGCTGCCTACACAGTACTACGGAACTGTTACTGGTGATTACACGTGTATTGTCGTCCGCCCACTGATGATTGTTGTGGAAGTTAGGGATGCCATCCCTCCCAAACGTGGCCTCGTCTGTAAGCATAAGTGACGAGACGAAGGTTGCTACTTCATCTTGTCCAGTGAACCACAAACAGAACGTCAGTAGAGTCGGGTGATCGCTAGTTATAAGTGCCTGCACTCGTTGGTAATGGTAAGATTACAAGAGATGCTGATGGAGTATCCTTCATACTGTTGTGTGACTCACATGTAATGTAGTCCTCAAGTGAATGGTGATAGCTCCTGTATCGTGGTGAATGTGGTCGAGGATGCACTCTTCCAGCCGAGGAGTACACGCTCTCCTGGACTGCCCTCTATTAACTTTTTATACATTCAATGTTCGCGTCTCAACTAGACGGAAATATCAACTGAGCAAACGTTTTGTGGTTTGGCTGTGCTCTGTCAGGGAACGCTTCCTCATACAACCGATTCACTAGTCTATCAACACCACTCGCACGACTAAACATGAATGTCATACATTCATTATTCCCGATACTAATACACATGCATAGCTTCATTACACACAGAAAACTTTTCTACTACAAGGATAGTAACACATCAACAACAAAACATCTACAACTGGAAACATTGGCATAATGCTCCCCTGTGATCATTGTCCAAGCGGTACTTTGAACTTGGCACATGGCTGATGTGCACAGGGCTATATGAAACAAAGGAAGGCTGGCGAAATGGGCAAAGTTGTATTATTCGTAGTTCACGTACCATAACTGCTTGATGTTTTCATACACAGCTCGGTATACATTTTGTTGTCTACTGTCAGTAGTTTCTGCATCTTTATTACAATACTGCCGCACTGAACAATTCTCCAGATGCCATGTCCAAACTATGTAAACGTGTCTGGTATGCTTGACTCAGTTTGTCATTCTACAGCGTTTTTCATCCTGTGACCATTGTACCAAGCACAATAAGTGAGTATAGCACATGTTACAGAATTCAAGTGGATGAACATGAAAACCTTCATGATGTAACCTCTTACACTATGAACTTAGATTTTTAGCTACCCCTTTGATAGCACTTACAAGTCGGCATTTATTTTTATTTGTACCCGTTAGGTAACAAAACGATCGAGGATAACATCATTGTATGGTTTCTGTAGTTGATAAAGTGTTATGTGTGCCTCGCTTTTCAGTATGACGCAAGTACTGTGAGTTCATAACTTCTGGTTGCAGCAGCTGTTAGCCGGACACATGTTTGGCTTGGCATGCAGTGGGTAGTGTTCTTAACAGGCCATATGTGGAGCCCACTTGTTGCGACAAAGTAACCTTCCCGTGCAATAACACTGCGTACGTGATTGGGTATTCAGAGGTTACAAATACACTTACGATATTTGGATAAATCTACACCAACCCCAAAGAAAATTAGTTCCTTTCTTTGCACACCATTGTGGTATTGTAGAATCTTGTGTTAGCACTGCCTTCTACCCGATGTCCGCTCATTTCTGGTGACCTGCGTGTTGCCTACAAACCAGGTCACTTTATTTCTTGGCTGCGTCACATCAGCGTTACTCCACGACAATGGTTGTGGTTAGGGCAATGATGATGCAGGCCATTTTACAATTAGTTATACTTGCCACATAACTGCAGATGAACTGCCGGTACGTTCCTTCTGAATCCGCAACATGAGGTTTGCACCCCCTTGTGTCAACAAATAAATTTATGTTTGTGTCCCGTGGAACTGAGTCAATTAAATTATTTACCAGAGTCTTGCAGTTTCTGTACGTACGTTTTACAAAATAACCAATTAATTGGTAAAACCTAAAAAGGGCGTAACGCCCTTGGGTTGTCAGTTGTAAATACCTGTATTCATCTAATTTTTTCTTTAGGAATACGATTGCGGAGTTTGTTCTTGTATTTTAGAAATAGCCGGTACAATATCACATATTACTGAATTGCTGAATTATTTCTACATCTCGAAAATCGTGGGTACGATCATTTTTATGTTAAATGCGTTGTGGGAAACATTTCAAGTAGTGATTGAATCGCGAAACATAGAATGCCTGGAATCAGCTACTGGAAACTGGAAGAAACAAGATGTCAGTTGGGACGATGATGCCAAAATTGTGTTGTTGAATGAGCTTGCAAATTTGAACAAGTTTGTTGTGGTAATTTTTTATGTTCAAGTGATGTTACATCATTAGTTTATAAAACACAATGTTGCTTACCAGCTAAATAGCACTTACGAAACCAAACAAAAACGTTTAGAATATTGGACGTAAATCGCTATGGGGTATAATGGTATGAGGTAAATAAATTCTTATTATGCAGTGATAAGTGAACATATTATTAACTGTACTATTTGTTGAAAAGTAAAAACATGATAAGTAAATTAGGAGCACTATAACAATTTTTGCAAAACGTTTGAATTTCCATTGCTTGCTATCAATAATCGTAACAGATGTTCCAAATGCTTTTATCTCAGTTCGGTTAGCGCATTTTTAACGAAACAAAATACCGATGTTGCAAAGCGTCGTGCTAGTGCAAAAGATGGGAGCTGAAGTACTTGACGGTAGATAGCATAGTATTTATGTTCTTACTGTGTGTGCCATTTATAGTTTAAAATAGTAGCGTTTAGGCGATAGGTACCCGGTGGAAGGTTTCTCGTGAGTATACAATCTAGTGTATATAAATTGTGTAGCCTAATGGTGTATTCAAACGCAGAGAAATTCTATTGTTTCTCGGCAAATGTTGCTGGAGTTACAGACAAGCAGAGCTAGAGACGTAACGATCGTCGACGGCAGTCACATGTTCTTCGGCGAATTGAGGAACATATTCGCAATATTAGACAAGTAAAACTGACATAAACGGAGCTACAGAGTCAGAAGTCAAGATAGAAATGAAAGATAGTGCAAATGTTCTTGCAACATTTAATTTGGACTTGTTTATTTCATTATCGAAATTGGGCACGTGATTTCAGGATGAGCGAGAATATTATCTGGGGATTCATCACTATTGTTACTTACAATCCTACCACATTGTTATTCGCCAGGTTCTAAGATAAAATAATTAAACGACAGATATTGCCTTATAAAACTGGTCTGTAGATCAATATCTGAACTTCAAGACGGTTGTGCTGTAGTCTGATAAAGTCATAATTATATGCAATATGGAGAATGTATCTTAAATTAATTTTCGTTATTACTTACCAAAAGTTATTCTATCTCAACATAGATATTTGCAACGTCCTTACTGTTCATTTTAAAACAAAGCAAACCATAGTTATTTCAAGACGACTCATTTATTACATCCTTCAGCATCTTGGATTTTATTGCTCGTAAAACGGTTACATTTTTTTTATTTATGACCTCAATGCCGTCAGATAAAGAATGAGTTCTGGTTAAAGTAAGGACGGAGTCTAGTGATGCAAGCTGGCAACATTAGAAAAAATATCTAAATGCGCAGATAAGTAGACAAAACAATTATTTATAGGCCTACTTTAAAATTTACTGTTATTAGAACCATCTAACCCTTCCTTCGCCCATAAATTTATTTCAGGTGGTTTGTAATACGTGTACACACTTTTGTACCCAACTATGCTTTTCGTATCACCTCGCAAATATTGTATCGTAAATTGAATGATACAATGCACAGAGACAATTTCAATATTTGTAAGGATATAGCATAATAATACACAATAGCGATACAATTTCAGAATTGAGTACAACTGACAATATTTCATGACAACATATCCAAAAGCGGCATACGTTGGTAAACACATCGTCACAGATATTATTGCAGGTTATTTAATTCTGGCTGCGTGTAACTGCGCCCTAGAGGAAGCTATTACCGCATAAGCTCGGTAATGTGAACGGTCGTCGAATGAGGGTGTGTTCAGGATAATCATCAGCTCACGCGTAGAGGGTTTTTCATCGAGATGGAGCGTGACTCCACAAAACATTTGGCACAGGTATGAACAGCTTACTGAATTAGGGAGCAACAAGTTTAGTCCGGAGGGAGGACATGTTATAGATATCCACCTGTACCACTACTACCGTGCTGTTAAACGGCCTTGGGAGCAGTAGGAATATGAAGGAACACCTGTCTGAATAAATGACTCTTATGTCCTGAAGGTACTCCCAATATAATCGTTAAATTACTCTTTACAAATATCGGTCACGGGACCAATCTTAAGTTGAACTGACAGTTCACAAAAGTGGAAATGTTGTTCAGATTAATATATAATACAGTTTAAAATAGATACTGCAATATACGCGAAAGCCTTTTATATTTGTCTGTATGCAACTAAAATCAAATAGGCTATCTGTTACTTTTACCCTTAGTTTCTGCTTAAGTTTAGCATCAAATAGGTATACATTAACTGCAGGGGTAACATTGACCGACTCAAAATATGTGTTTTGGAATCGTTTAGTGAAAAAATAAATATATATAGATAAGGAATTAAATCCTTAAGTTTAATCTATTTAGATAAAGTTTTAAATTTATTCACCAAATGGCACCAAATTAAAAATTTTTAGTCGGTAAAAATTACCCCTGCAGTCAAAGTATTCACATTGGACTGTACTTACAAGCCTATTTCTCTAGTCTTTAAATAAACTAGAGTGTGTATTATTGATTACCATCCTTCTAAACTACCGTGAATAAATCACGCATTTAATCGTATGTGCCACATTAATTTAATCAAATACAATAAGCACGAGATATTGTGTGATTCCAACATGCCATACCAATAATACACATGGAAACTGGCGTGCAAAAATTGTATGCATTTTGTTCCTAAACATTGGGGGTTAAAATAAACTAGTTAGAATCCCTTTTTGAGGTGGCCCATTGTATTACACCGTACGTGTACAGAGTGTAAGGGAACCGTGAAAAATAAGCAGAATAACAAACTTGCAAAGAATCCGACAAAGTGCGTCGAGCATCTTTCTGGAACGAGCTCGTTATAGCTGATTGCTTAATCTGTATTTGCACATTACGAGATGGATAAAAATGGAAAACATATCAGCTTTATCCTTCTCAGTATACTGGTTTTTATTGGTGTGCATGAATACCCGTAAAAACAACCCACTACTAAACTATTGTTAATAAAGTATCGCCATTGGCTTAGCCTCCCATTGTCACTAGAGTTCCGACAAATAATGTAGAGTGTTGGAAAATGTGGCCACATTTAAATGTCTAGTGATATTCGGTACACTAAGCCAATGGTTGTATTAATGTCTGACGTCTACAAAATAAGACTATAGAGTCTTAGTTCATAGTAAGAGTTCAACAGATGAGTAGAGCATGTATACATGTTACGGTAACCACAGGTGGTCATAACTAAGAGTTGAATAGTTTTAATGGTTCGTAGAGGTGGGATAAATATATGATAAAGGGCTTAGAATATTCCTTTGTTAATATTGTACAAAATTTTAAAAATTAATTGTTTGGTATAAGTGACCATTATTTAGAAAATTACGAAACATAATAAGCTTGCACGTGGGCCACATTTAGAACATGCGTACCTAAAGTGGCCCAGGATGGATCACCTAAGGTAGCTAGTATATTTTCAGCAATTTACAGGTAAAATAAGGTAAAATAAAAGCCATCTATCGCAACACACGATGACTAACACATTGTCACCCATTAACTTGAAATTTGATCAAAAGGTAGTAAAAATGTTTATCATAGCTGAAAAAGAAGATAAAAATGCAATATCAATGAACATGAAAGCAATTGTGTCATAATAACATAGCATTAACTCTCACAAAAAATGTGTGTTGGTACTAAGCTCAGTAAACAAACCAAATAAGTCAAGAACGTGTAAGAGTTCGATACAAAACGAAAGAGTTCTCATTCAGTCTGAATAATTTAAAAACATCCAACGGAAATTTTGCAATGAGTTGGAACAGGCAAGACCCTAGCAAGCTTCATGCCATACCACAGATATTGCAAAGTCTCATATCTTCAACGCGATCAGTTTTGTGAAGTAGTATTACCAGGATTCCTCCAGCTGTTTCTTCAACTGGAATATTGGATTTGGCCATTGATGAGCTGTACTTGGTGCTTATTTGGTTATGCTTGATGAAAAGACTTAACTCTCTGCTTCCAAATTTATTTCAGCTCTGTATTCTCTGTGACCTCAGTCATCATCCCAAAGTTCTCAATAATCTTCTCATTAGTCTTGAGTGTTATTAATATTACAGCCTTCTAATTTTGGCCTTCTCTGATCACATTCTAATTTTTCATGTGTTTAATCTACTTTTTGTATCCAATAATAGTATCTTTGAAAATACAAGCTATAATTTCCTTGCCTCTGCAATTTAATACTTTGTTTCCATTAGCTTTGGCGTTAGCAAGTTACTTTCTTGAAATTGAGTGCCCTCAGGTTGTCTGATAGCGTAAATTATGCGTGATATTTTTCAAGCTCTGAGTTGTCAATAACATCATCAATGAATTCAGATGGCGAATCGTGTTCAAACTACAGTGAATCAGATACACATTTATTTAATTCCCAGTATGTCACAAGGAAGAAACGTTCCTTTCTCGATTTAGATGTTAGTACATCAGGAATAACTTCACATGTTAAGGTTACGGTATTATCTAGCGGTGGAAGGGAATGTGGCTTTCTATTGCCCTTCTTTAAGTTACCATCTGCAAGTCTGTGTGGTTGAAATGTGAGCAAACTAGTTTCAAATACCTCACCAGGGATGACAGAATGCTCAAACTGTATATTTTTGTAGCACTGAAATAACTGTAGGTTTTGAATGGCGTGAGTCTTTACCCAGGCCCTGGAACAATTTATGCCAAACTCATATCGTTTGAAACATGATATGACATTTCATCTTCCCCAATCGTACGCTTGTTGTGTTCTCTTCGCATCCAGAATAGTGAAACCTCGTTAGCCCAGTTCATATTATACGACTTAAACACACTCTTGTATAATGATTGAAGCTCACTGGCTGTGTTGCAGTGTAGTCTATAAAAAGTTATCTCCTTAGAGTCTGTGGCATGGGCTTTGTTTTCATCAGGGTGACACGATATTCCATCAATCAGGAAATAGAGTTATTAAAGAGTCTTATGTTTATCGGAGTGATCAAGGCACTTAAAATTGTCTCGTCAATGAGACTTTTTTTTTTGCAATCACAAAATCTTGACTCCCTGTTGGTAATTTTTCTGTCTATTCTAGTATCAAACAATTACACTTGTGCAGGATGACCGGGAAAATAGCATATTGTATTCATACTTGCTACTACAGTGCAGGTTGCACCCTGTTCACTTACTATGTTATAATCATGTCTAACTCCTACTTTGGCCTGAGCAGTCTGTGGCTTGTGAAGACAAATCCTCTTTTCATTTTCATCTATGTTGTAAATGATCTGTGATGTGTCTATCACTCCACTCTCTAACATAACTGTTTTAAGTTTTTCAAAGTGATCATCTATATATATATATATATATATATATATATATATATATATATATATATATATATATACACACACATAAATGAACCCTATTTCCCTTGGTCACGCCATCACGCGTGAATGGCTGGACCGATTTCACTATTTTTTTGTTGTGTTTGTTATTGTCAGGAGAAGGTTCTTATTAAAAAAAAATTAAAAAATTGCTCGGAAAATCAGAAAATTTAAGAATACTTATTAAAGAATACTTAACAACCACATGTTATTTCTAATTTATCCTTAGCGCTTTGGACAATATAAACATTTGACAAAGAGGAAGTAAAAAATCTGAATATCGTTTAAAAGAAATGCTTCGATCGGAGTTATTTTATTGATAAAAAGTAAATAAAGAAAACTGAATTTCTTACTGTACATCACGGTTAGTTCAGAGCCATTACGCCTTGAGGATGCTAAACAAACACGAACATTGTTTTCCATAATTTTTTCTGCATGCTTCCTGTCTTAACGATGAATATTGAAATCGAATTGTTTTAATTAATAAAAAAGTGTGTTTATTTTTCTAATGCTTTCTGATATACAATATTCTTAGTATATAAATAGTTTTGTTGATATTCTGACACGGGAACAGGCGACATATAACTGGCCATGTGAAAAACATGGATTTTTTCAAGGAAACAAACAAAAAAGAAAACAAACACTTAGCGACTGCCCTTGAGATTTAATTATCGACATTAATTATAACAATTCGATTTCAATAGTCATCGTTAAGACAGGACAACGTCTATCGGGTCAGCTAGTTCGCAATAAACTTGTTTAATTTTCGTGCTCTTGCAAAATTAAGACTCTGTGACTATCTTCTGGAAACAAGTAGATACATACACAAGAACAGCTTGAGCCTCGTTTTCCGGACTGATGCTGTGATGGGATTTAATAGATGTGTGATCCCACTGAGCTCACAAAAATGTAAGACAATTGGTTTCAGGACGTTTGCGGTGAGAGGCAGACTTATGTAAGACAATTTACGGATTCTATTGCAAAGTTCGAGCTGAAGATCAATTTATGTAATAAATTTCTTATCCCTGATTCTCTTATGACAGCAATACGAGAGGTGATTTCTCAGCATCCTCCTGAGCAAGTAATGTGTGATGGAAGTGCACCTGACAGATATTTGATTCTTCAATACGTTGCCCATTGCCTTCCCGAGGTCCTCTTGTGACCTGATCTTCCAAGTTTTATTTCGATGGTGAGCTGAAATAACAATCACAATTTATTTAATTGCTACGATTACATAAACTGAATAATCAACACTTGGCTCTACTATTCGCCATACATTTATTTATGAGTGCCACCTAGCTAGCACACATCATTGCACTTACAAAATAATTTACAAAATCGTGCTGTGGAAGTCCGCTTGCGAATTGTTACTCAATGTGCTTACAATACTGTTAATAACAACATAGGTTAAGCAATCATGAACAAAGGCTTGTATTATTAACTCTACTTTCTTTGATTACAAGCTTTCTGAATTTCAAGTGTAAAATATTTTGTGTGTCTTACCTTGCTATTTTAGGATTTGTTATTTGATAAACGATATTAAAACTTAAGTAGCTGACAAATCCTCTCGTCCATAATTTAATCTACACCAAAATCCACCCTTTGAATGGTGTCCTGAACACAATTTGTCATGAAACGAGAAGAAAACGTTAAAAATATAGACACATTAACATTACTTAAACCATGTTACAAGTATTTCCACCTGGTTTCCAAGATGGTCACTAAGGCCATGTTAGAGAACGATCTCACGTGGTTTTCACATTTCATAACCAAAAATATTAATAACTGACAAAAGTCCTTTAAACATTCAAAATATACTGAAAAAAAATAAGTTTTATGAAAATGTATGATAACAGCCAACATCGTGTGAATTGCATATGTTATGTAGTTTTCCAACTTACTTGCAAAATATGAAACTCGTACTGCATGGTCATCACAACTTACAGCTTACGACATGGCAGCTTTTCGACCGAGCGGTTTGGATCCCTCGAGTCTCGAGACACCATGCAGTACACTGTTGACATCAAGCACCAGGAAGCAGTGCAAAAACGAAAACTTATATCAGAGGCCACCTTTAGTTCATCTACCTTGTAAGGTGAGTTAGGACAGTGTGTGTGCTGATATTTCTGCGGTGGTAGCTTATGAATTTAAGTCAGAAATGAACTTTCAAGTAGATCATAAGGCGAATATAGTGGGATCACGTTAAATAAGTGTTATTGGATTCCGACGAACAAAATTCTTGCAACTTTTTCGGGGGTAATCTCGGAAGGTATTGTTGTATAATTTTAATTTGGCCCTTTGAGTTGGGCTTCCTGCACCAACCTCGATCAGCCAGAATTTAACTGATGGTATATATGTAATAACTGTACTCTAAGCATCATATTTCAGCATGTAATGGCTGAAAAATAATTATAAAATACGCTAGACCTAGGCCTATATATAGCCTAAGTTAAATTCAAAAGCGTGTTACGAATCTTGAAAATGTAACCACAGAATAACGTTGTTGTTGGCTACAGAGCTGAAATATTATATCGAATTTTGATTAATGTAGTGAATTAACTATTTTAATGCTAGTTTAACAATGCAAAATTAATTCCCAGTAACGACACAATTCTATAAAATATAGATATTGGAACCAAAGTTTTTCATTTGAAAAAAAAAATTAAACAGCAACCTTCAAGCACTTTTTGTCGCTAATATGTGTTCAATACTTTGCAGAGAAAAGTCAATGTATGTATTTGCCCTGAAGTACCGCAGTAGAGAAATGTATGTAAAAATTGTTCAGACTTAGTAATCACACATGGAACATAAGGTTTCGTTGTAGTTAATTGATGTGCAGTCTCCAAAGGATCATGGGAGGTTTTGACAGGGAGAAGAAGATTTTTGAGAGGAATATGACAATTTTGATCATTCGTGTGGGCTAAATAGAAAACTGTAACAAAAAAGTAAAAACGATGTCCCCAATTCTACAACAAGAGTAAAATCCACGTCAGCCAATAATCCACCTTCGAAATTCTTCAGAGAAGACCCTTAAGACAATTACTACATTCCTATCTCTACTATGTTCTTTTCTGTGCGTCAGCAAGTTAAACTTTATTTTCTATCCCATTTTAAGAAGCAAAAATAGGATTATGATATCATATTCCTGTGTTTATATGCGTGTCTCCTCCTTAAACACTTTTAAACCAGTTCATCAAATTATATTAAACTTGGCACAATTTTATTACTTAGTAAGGTAAATTGAAGTTTATGAATTTTGTTTTTATAATATTTTATTTTTAAAATTACGTATTTCTAAAAACTGAGGAAACCTTTCTCAGAATTTCATCAAATTGAGTAAACATGAAGTACTCAATAAGGTCATATGCATTTTGTACATTATGTTTACACTGCGTCGATATTTAAATCAAGGTTATTTGAACATTTTTTTCCATCAGTAACAGACAGATTTATTTAATTTTATCGTACATATTACACATATAGCACCTACTGAAGTCATTTGATTATTATGTTTTGTTTATAATTTCAATAGTTTATTTGTAAATAACCAGGCATTTGAAAAAAAACATAATGCTACTTTATAATTTCGGGAACCAGTTGACTAACTCAAACAAAATTTATTTATTTTTTCAATTTATTTTTTAAGCTTTGATTTTAGTTGAGCAAAAGATAAATACAATTCTTCTACCTTGTTTCAAGAATAACTAGACCAGTATAATCAAGTCAAATAAATTTGATTAAAAAAAAGTGCGTATTTATGCCTGTGACTAATTGAATGACACCATGAATAATCACTATTGCTTTCTTATTTTCTTCTGTAATTTTTATGCGACTTGAATAGTATTTTTAAAAAATTTGATCTTGAACCGCATGGTTATAAAAATTATTAGAAATAAAGATAGGCCTACAAACATCGATAGTGTTTACTTTTCTACATTCGCCAGTATACATTCCTTAACATCATGAAGTTGGAACAAATACATATTTCTGATCGCATATGTCGTTTCTCGTCCCCTTCCGTATGTGCGTTACCTTATGTATCAAACTTTTTATTTGCATTAACTCCTTTGCTTCACTTAGATGCTCTATTACAATTATGTCGATTATTGCACAAGCGACACCCCCACAACAATAGCCTTCTCTAAAACTCATCATTTAAATATTTGTTCCTGACTTAATGAAAAACTTGTATTTACCTTTATTGGAATAGTTCTATTTGAACACCTCGTGCGGGCTATTATAATAGCACCATACTATTTCTTTTATAAAATATAATCAATAATTATAAAATAATTTATTAAATAAAAACAAAACGTATTTAGAAGAGAGCAATGAAACGTTTTAATGCAAGTTAATCAGAAAAAAAAAACTTACATTTAAGGAAATCAAATAAATTGTTAACTTCAAGTTAATCTGAATTGTGTATTTGTGTCGTATCACAAATAACTATCCTTTAAAAAAATTAAATTAAAATAACCTGATGGTCGAGCTAAGCCCTATTTGTTAAAATTTCTAAGTCAAATTTATGTTTCTCTTCTATTTTATAGTGCATAGTTAACTAAACATTGTCTTGTAACCTGTGATAATTGCCGAAAAAATGTCTTGAAAATGTTGGGGAATATAGGAACACAGTAGTTCTTCATGTAACATAACACGTGTAGCTCAGGGGTATCTAATATGGGTAATTTTTATCTCACTACAAATGACTTTTTTTGTGCGAGTTTTATGTTTCTGACATTAACTATACATAGAATTAAGCGAAATATTATAGAATCTATATGTTTTCCAGAGATCGTAGGCCAGATATAACATAATTTTTCTGTGTTCTATACCTGAGTCTTAAAGGTAGGTATACCAAAACTCTCTTTCAGAAATGTTTCTAAGCATACCGGTGCCAGCTGCCAAAACTTCACTCCCGCTTATAAAACAGTCTGTTTTATCACACGTAAAGGCAGATTCAAGATAAATAAGCCGTTTAATTGCGCACGAACTATGGTGAAGAGATACGGCACACAACCTTTCCAATCGTGGTATAAATACATAGTTACTTCTTCACCTAATGTATATGTGAGGTTACCAATTAAGGGCACCTTGAATAGGGCGAAACCAGTGCGTCCTCTATGAACGTGTTTCGCACCGAGTCTAAACTTAAGGTGTAACAGACAGCTTATTTTTTACAAGGGTAATACATTCTGTGTACATACAGAAACAAAATATCTGCTATCACAAATTATGTAAAGCGACTTTCGTGCTGGAAACAGAAGGCGTACACAAAATTAATAGGCTAATGTCTAACCAACTCATGTAGAGTGAACAAAACACATACATTAACAGATCAGCACCCAGAGGAATTACTGTAACAAAAAACAATCATTTGAGGCAGATTTAATAGCAAATATGTTATTCATTCAAATATCGGGAATTCGCAAACAAAAGAAATTGAAAAATAGAATACGAATAAAAGTGTAAAGTGCATATAATTCAGTTATCATATAAAATAATAAACCCATTAAATAATATGTTCCTTCGCACGCACCCCTAACAGTCTTAATTAAGTTAGTGTAAACAACACGATGTCTTGTAGATAACAGAATAATTAATCACTTAAAATAATTGAGTGCATCGCAATTAAATAGTTTATTGAAATCATGGTGGTAACAACAGATGAAGTGATGAGTGATGTAGATATGCGACAGCATTATTTAAGTCTATAAAGTTGTGTCGATCTTTGAAAGAAGCACTGAGAAGATATCTCGGGAAAGGAGACTGCTACATACCGTACAAACTGCTGCGACGGAAACACGCAGGTTTTCCAGGAAACAGCCTTGATAGCTGACGAACTGCTGTCTGTACAGAAATATAAACATGAATCAGGAGTAGATATATAAAGTAAAATGGGACCCAAGTCCCGTAGACGAAGTCCTCCCGAAACACGGAAGCAACACAGAGATACGTCATGTCTCTTGAAGATGAGTAAATACTGGAAACGAGGCGGCAATGACGCTAAGTTAGTTTAGGGCGCGGGGACGCTATATTGTGAGAGATGTACAAAACAGCCAACTAGGACGTAGGAACGGGCTATATTATGCGTGAAACTAAAGGAAAACTGTAAAAAGGGGACGTTTTTTTATGTCTGCAGTTGGCTGACTGCAGCAGACATGGGCTGAAGCTGCAAGTCTTAGGCGCTACAAGGATGCGCAGTCGCACAGGCACTAGCACTGTGAGAAACAACTGGATTTAGCATGTTTGGTATTACCTGTGGGTTGTATTACAAGGTGACAGTGTTGTCGTGGTGGCAAGATACTGGCTGTGGAGCAGCCTGGATGTGGTCGCTTATCTGGACCCAGAGACGTGAAACAAAACATACAGCAAGCAGAGAAAAAATTGCTCGAGAGTGATTAACCATGCTATCCTTCAATTACCAATAAATGATACTTTTAATTAATAAGTGCCTTTCAAAATAAAATTAATAAAACAAATTCAGGAAAATATAAATAAAAATAGCATGAAACTGAAAAAAAAAAAAAAAACTAGACACGGGTGTGAAAACCCACTAAGCCTTAATAACAACCCTCTCATTTTCTCGAAGCCCCTACCACATTTCAGCTAGAAAACAGCCACCTACTAATAAGGTCTTACATATGTCGCAAGCAGGAAAAACCTTTTATGTTTACTATTCCATTCAAAATTATTTTTTATTCGACGTTATAACTAGAGGCCTGAAATATTCGCGTTTTCTTTTAGGCGCAAGCTAGAATTCCAGCAACTATAGTTGTGTATCACGTTCACAATTAGCTGTTGACTTACTAGACACTTCCTGGAAGTAGTTGAGCCAATAATAAAACAGTAATGGAATACAGGCTTATTTCACTGTGACAGCGAGAAACTAATATACAGTTACTATCTACATTATTTCACATATATTCTTGGAGGCTAACCTACAGGTCAGTGAATCCGAGAATTTTTCCAATCTCTATAGTTATAACAAATACCCTAGATAGCAATACCGGACAGCAACAAGAGTAAGCTTGTGAAAAATAACCTAGCGGTATGGTGTGAAACTAACATATATCTTGATATAATTTTGTGTAATTATTGTATTTTATAATTTCAACATGTTTAATTTAATTGTTACGTATTTATCGTACTGCTATTTTTTATTTTCTCCACGCATCGAACATACGTTCTCCATAGAGAAATATTTTTCAGGATTTTTATGTTGGCAGCGTACATCTGAAATCAATTAAACATAAGGTGCTGTCCTCTGGTGGTATGGCGATATAATACAATCAGAATTCTCGCCAAGTCGCTCAAGCTGTTCGGTATTTGTGTATAGTGTATTTGGTTACAACAAAACCCGTCAGTGATCAACCCAAGGTCAACTACAGCTGGGGCTATCGCGACTATCTCCTGAGTTCATCGTTATTTTCAGTTTTCGCCCAAATCCTCCAGGACATCAGAAACCCGTAGTAGGAACAGAAAACCTTCGATGTCAGCTTATCAACGCAGGCCTTCGTAAGGGAGAGCAATCGTTTCATACGCTCTAACATGATGGGTCAGTTTCGAGGTGGGACTTAAATCAGTATCATTATTTACTGCCTGCAATGTGTCATTTAAGTGCCAGATATACAATAACTCCTCGAATATAATATCTTAACTGGATTTATTTACTTGGATATACTCCATAGCGAAATAAATGACTGTTAAAAGAAAACTAAAAATAATACAAGAAAACATAAATATGCAGAGTATGCTTTAGTCATCAGGATACATACACAACATGAAATTACAAAACTGGAATCTGGTCAGATAAAAACAATGAACAAACAGAAATTATCTGACCAGATTCCAGTTTTGGAATTTCATGTTGTGTATGTATCCTGATGACATAAGCATACTCTGCATATTTATGTTTTCTTGTATTATTTTTAGTTTTCTTTTAACAGTCATTTATTTCGCTATGGAGTATGTCCAAGTAAATAAATCCAGTCATGCACTCCCATTGCACAGTTCTTTCAAAGATCATATAATCATATAATATCTTAAAGTATATTGGTACAAAGCAAAACTTTTGCAGTTTAGCTTGGTTGTTTACTATACGCAGTAAACCAACCGAGCTCGCACGATTTTTAATGCCTAATCAGAGTGACCTAGATGTACGTGTAACTAAATGACTGAAGCTTTAAACGGAAATTAAAAATGTCTCACAAACGTATGAAGGAAATGAGCAAACTCGGACAAAATAATATGCAGCATTATTCCTGTCATGATAATCATGATTGTTTCTTAATTTCTTCAGCAATTTTTAAGTGACTTGATAACAAGTATTTTTAAGAAATACGATATTGAGCAGCATGGTTAGGTTATTAACGAAGGTACACATACATCGATTAATTTTCACTTTTCTACATTCGCTAGTACACTTTCTTCAACATTATGAAGTGTGAATAAGTTCATATGTCTGGTCGTATTTTTGTCCTTACGCGTCTCGTCTGTATGTACGTTGTACATCACATTATTCATGAAAGTTTTTTTGCACACTACGTAATTCCTTTGCTTCACTATGATGCTCTATTACACCTGGGTCGATTTTTACACAACCGACACCATCACGACAATAACCTTCTCTTAAACATATTTTTAAATACTCGTTCTGACCTAATGAACAACTTGTATTTTAGTTTATTGTAATTATTTTATTTCATCACCATATGTGTACTACTCTTATAGCGCCCTACTAAATTCTTTAAAAATATGTTTGGCAGGAAACGTTATAACGCAAGAAAACTTAAAAAAAGAGGAAATCAAATTATAACTTCAAGTTACTGGGATTTGTGAATTCATGTACAGCAAAAAAAATTATATATATATATATATATATATATCTGGACTGTGATCTTGGGAAAACGTATAGACACTGTGAAATAAATTTAATAAATGTCTGAACTACTGTTGACAATAAAATAAAATGTAGTTAAAATTATATGTTACATTTAACTCGGTTAGATGATTTTTCAAATGTAACCTTCAATATCTTTCTATCATCCAAGATAGCGGATGTAATTAAAAGTATGTACATCTGAGATTAGGACTAAATATTGTGTGATGAAATTCCGAATGTAAGATTTGATTTAAATTGGTACAATACTTCACGAATGAGAGCGTAAAATTTTTACTGATGTTCAATCTTAAAAATTGGCGGACCTGTAATAATAAACTCTAACACATTTCATTTTAAAAATCAACTGTCGAAATATTACACTCGCATGAAAGTAGTAAAACATTTGATGAATTAGAAGTATATACAACCGATGTTTTTGTAGTACGATGTTTCAATACGGTGAAATGAACTACAAACCTTTGAGACGCTCCCCTGCGCCAAGGGTATGGGTGACGTCACAGTTGCCTCACCCTTCTGTTTCAACATCACCCTCCTGTCATAACTACGTTTCTCAGGGACAGGAAAGCCCCTCGTGTACTGTTAAAAATCTCCGTAAATTCACGGATATATTTATGGAAAAGTACTGTCATTACATGGATGTTACTGCCGTAATGTTTTGTTTACGGAAGTTTATCCGTATTGCCAGTTTACGGATGTTAGACCGTAACTTTCCATAAATTCAATGAAATATGTTTCCATAATTTCAAAACATATTTATCGTGTTTCTTTTTTAAAAAATGCTGTTATTAATTATCACTATGACTCTTAGCGTTAACGTGCATGCATACTGGTGCGAAACGAAGAGAATACAAGACAAGCTGGGATAATATAAGCGAAGCTCTGCTTCCTGTTTGTCCACACTTTGCCGCGAGCGAAGAGAATAGACGCGCAATGGGCAAAGGGCCGAACAGTCCAGTATGTGACTCAAGTGTTCCGAGGAGGCCACACACATCTTACGTTCTCTTCGCTTCACCTATCCTGCAGTGGGCGGTCACACATGTCACAACTGAAAAAAAAAAAAACCGCACCTCTTCTCTACGTTTTGCGCCAGCGTGAATGCACAATTAAAGTTATTTATTTCGAACACCTTGAATTACAGAGTTTACAGCATCTTTGAGCACACATCAGCATGCTGATATTACAGTTACGTCGACCAGTGGAGAACTAGTTAGTTCAGCGGCGTCATTTCAGGATTTTCTTGGGGGACAAGATTTTTTTCGGCAACAGTGACTTTATTGGATCTTTTTTATTAATTAAGCATTTATATATTAGAAACTTTAGTAAAAAAACTTCAGTTCTATGTGCTTAAGTTAGCATTATTTAATTAACAAAATATAAATAATATATTTTATATATAAAATTCTAAATCTAGGGGGGGGGGGGCAAATGCCCGCCCCCCTTGTCTCCCTAAATGACGCCCCAGAGTTAGTTGGGTGGGTCAATTGCGACGCAGTCGCACTCATCGCTATCGGCATTCAGCTGACATATACAACTTTCCGCGCATTCATTATAATTAGGGCCCGGTAGTTTTCGCGAAAAGATTTTTACCCCACTTTTTTTCAGTGTCTTACGTGCACACCTGCAGTGCAGCGCCATGATTATTGGCAGAGTCATTATTCATTTGACCGTGCCAATCAGTACACGGATAACTGTGACACAACACGTCTGTGATTTGCGGGTTTAACCTCCAGACGTATGTTAAGGCATCCAATCACAGGCTACAAAGCCGATATGCAGGTGTGCACGTAAGGCACTGAAACAAAGTGCTGCAGAAATCTTTTCGCCAAAACTACCGGGCCCTAGTTATAATTCGTCGAACGTTGTTCAGTAAATGTGACAGTCAGGACAGCCGGCGCACGGCTCAACGTTCCCCAGCCATGGCTATAGACCGGAAAAATTCGCGGGGTCACTGACTTGTAGGCTAGCCTTCAATAATATATGTGTATTCAAGCAGACAACAGCTTTTTGTTGGCTGGTCGTTGACTCAGTAAAATGGGCCCGCATTTAGTTAAAATTTTATTACTGGCTCATTGACTTCAAGGCTGTGTTAAATAAGTCGACGGCCAATTGTGAAAGTAGCACGAACTTACAGTTGCTTGAATTATAGCTTGCACCTGAAAGAAAACGCGAATTTTTCAGGTCTCTAGATGGCTCCACCCAGAAGGTCGACCTCGCCCCAGTTCAACCGTCAAGTACATAGCCTTTCTCCTGATCGCGCCTCGCCGCGCATGTCGCTGGGAGACGACCGTCGCCGACGCCGGCATTTTACAGCCCAGGTTACCTCCAGCCAATGCAGTCTTCCATGTACGACATCCAAAAGGGCGGAGTTACAACTCGGGTTCATCGCCAAGTTTTCCCAGCGAACTGCCCAAACGTGTAAAAACCGCTCCCTAGCAGCAATCGCCGAACTCAGGAACAGACAGTCGGTCTCTTATTTCACCTTGTGCTATACCAGTTACACTAACTTCACGTCGGTCAGGCCAAACGTGCGAACAGCCTAGTATGCTCCACGTAGCTCTCGTCACGACCAAGTCCGCTGTCCGCCGCGTTCGCTACTTTCTGACGACCCCTCGCGGGAACGACTACTTGACGACTACCCCTCTACACGTCTACACCACTGGCCCAACACATCAGCTCTCCACGACGGCAGATTACACAACCCGCTAACAAATAACTTCAACTATAGACAAAATGCATATAAAAATACAATTTTCTGATTAGGCCCTAGTGTCCAATATAAATAACTACAAATCATATTACACATATTCATTTCATAGTGGTACCGGAACCTATATCATAACAACGTATATATAAAATACGTTTGTAAACGCCGTTTTAAAGTTTCTGACCATTTCGTGACGTCATCAGTCCTAACCTCGGTAATTTCTCACAGCTCTGAGGCGCAGGGCGCCTTGCCTTACTGAATTTAGTAACTTGATTAACAGTTTAAGTATGTAAATTTTGTTATTTTGTTATTAAGTAACGTTCTGATGTAGTGAAATAGTTGAACACTCGTATTTCGCTATCTCACAAAATGGCACACGTATACATACAAACCTTGCTGACCTTAATGGTGCTTACGTAGTATAAAATTGGGTTTCAATGTGTCAAATTATATAGTATATTAACTATTTATTTTGTCATGATCGCATTAAATCCTTGTGGAAACAAATCTTTTATGAGCATTCAAATAATTTTATTTTATATTAAATGATTTCACAATTCCAGAAATATGAGTTACAAATACTAATTGTTTATGTAGTACATTTTTCAAAACGATGAGTATTCAACAAAATCACAAATTTTTCAAATATTAACTGTTATAATATGACATTTCTTTGTAATAGATTCTTTAGGTTACGAAGTGTACAAATGCTCGCATGTAAGACATATGCATACAAAAAATCTCTTTAAAAAATACATACTATAAACAGAAAAGTTTCTAGATTTTTTTTTAGAATTGGTTCAATTCTTCCCAAATTGTGACATGAAGACCTAACTAAGTACTGTAATAGTATCTTCTAAAGTGGCGGGCCGACAATTTTTTTTTTTTTCGAATTTAATACTTACATGATAAACTATTAAATTATCAAATCGATATTGTATATGTTAAAAGGTACCGTACAACGAGACAACCCTCAAAATATTCAAGTGACTAGCATTTTGAAAATAAGTTCTACGATGATCGACAAACATTACATTGTGATATTGTTGCTAAATAGTAAACGTCTTAAGTGTTAAAAATAATATTGATGATAAGTTAAAAAAAATGGCGTGTTTATGCGATATGGGAGAGAGGTAGGGTCACATTCTCACACGGGCCAACACGCAGCGAACTGATTTGATAAGCATATTTTACTTCTGGAAATTATATTTTTGTTTGGCTGTTCTACTAGCAACAAACTGACATGCGTTGGTGTGAGGGCAGGGTGGGATGAGGTGCGCCCTAGAACACACGTGGGTTTTGGCGGGGAATTTGCCAACACACGGAATGCCGGCTGTTCGTGGTTGATGAGGGTCATAGATCCACCGCCCGTGTGGCAATGCCCCTCTGGATCCTCTGCACGTCTCCAAAGTGAAGAGGTACTCTTTAGGGGGTCTAGCTCCCTAAGGGCAAAGCAGTGACCATGGTCGAAATAACGCGTAACACGTAAATATGTTTACTGTGATTTATTACGGTTATTCAACACTGAACAAATAAGAACTGCATCACGTGTAGTGACGCGAACCCCACTCACCAAGACTGTGGGTGGCTGAAGCTGGAAAACGCGCGAACTACGAGACTATGGAAAACACGTTATGTTGTGAAAGTTACGTCCCTGGGCGGAATGAGCTTGCAGGGTTGAGGTGGCACTACTCCTGGACGAAAAACAACTGAATTAAGTTCTGGTAAAATACGTTACTATTGAAGCTACACTGTAGTTAGGCAATCAAATGTGATGGTCCAGGAGCCGCACGTGCGTGGCCTCTCCCTCTACATGCTACGAACTTCGTGATGGGGCGCACTCTCGCGCAAGGCCAGGGGTGCGTGCCAAAATGACGTCTTGTGACCGCATTTGCACGTTAGGCAGGAAAGCCAAGTACAAAGACACTTGAAAAATTATACAAAACATACATAAACCCTTTTGGTCGTTAACATAAATATGGTTACTGAAAACAGAACATAATTGCAAGTGAAGGTATTGCAATGAAACAGCATGCGAGAAAACACTAGTTAAAACTTTGATAAAAAAAAACACTTGGTGCGCTTTGCGCCGGCTTCGCGTATGTTACGTTGGCACTCTGGGCCGCGCTCTGTGGTTCAGAGTCGTTTAGCACTTCAAATAATATTATGTTAGGACTGTTGTGGTATTTACGTTATAGCCAATTAAAATATCGGAAAATTACTAGGATTTCAGTGGGGCACTCGGATTTCCTCACTCAGCCCTGCACTGCGTGTGTGATAAGGTTCGGCATTTGCGTACGTCGTGGTCAGTGACGTCGCAATGCCCGATGAAACGACCAATGTCATCTGCTCTTACGAGGCTGCTCCACATTTTGGTGGCGGTGTTTGGTTGATTGCATGCCTTAATTAATATTCCATTCTTTTGGCTGGTGATTGGCCGGATCTTTATGAATGTAGCCTGCTCAGTTGACCTTAACGGTCGCAGGAGATCCTAGGGTGCGTTCCGAAATCCGAAAGGTCGCTGACAATACTGGCTGTGCTACTGTGGTCGCTGGTGTGCGTGCGTGCAAACGGTCGCTAAGGATCGTGTGGCGTTAGGTACACGTCAAAATACAAGTCTCAGCTACACCTTAAGCTTAAGCTGTTGCTCGTAAATAAATAAGTCTCCTATCTTTAATAGTGTTCATAACCATTTTGATTGGATTTTTTCTTCCATATATGTCATAGGTTAGCTGTCAAACCCTCGATCGCATAATACCATGTTAACAGGACCTCGTATAAATTTCTTAACTCCCGTTTATATATCATATAAAAATTATTATTTCTGAAAACACTATTTTCTACTTGAAAAAAATATTATTGTCATCAGTGTTACCACCCTAAACACTTAAAACGATTAGTATGGTCATAAAATAATTTTTCAGTTTAATTTATATGTGTCTTCGGCTTAGAGTCGATAAGCAAAACAGTTTAAATACATTTATGAAATCAGTTCTTCCTGTCTCTAACAGAAAATTGTACATCACGACATTATTAAGTATGACGAATTATTGGTACACATATACAGGTGAAAATACTTTACTACCCTCCCAGATCCCGCATTCAGCTTTGATTTCTCTGCTATTATTTAAAATCAGTACAAATATTGACATCCTTACACAAAAGAAAAAACACTTTTTTATGTTTGATGTCACTAACTACGACAGTGTGTTATTTAGCTACCAAGTCCAAAAATTGAAATTTCTTTTTTCGAGTGCATCACACATAAGTCGCTACCGTTCCAGACCTTGTTTGACAGAATATCTGCGTAATTTATCTGGTTATTTTACACCAGTTTAAATGTATTTTCATTTGTTTAATCCTTTGAAAATACAAATTACTGCTAGAAAGAAATTAATACTGCGGGAATCGGGTCGAAGAAGACAGGGAAGTAGCAACATTGGTCACGCCTTCAACGATGTGAGATCAGGCGGCGAGTGCATGAGATAATAACATTGTAATCAGGCCCTTCTGATAAATAACAAAAAATGTTTCTAAACGTGCGGTAAAAAATATCCTTGAATTCAAGAAGATCTGAGTTTTATTCACTGTCTGAATTTATTTGTTTTGGTGTTTTAGTGGATTTCTGGTACCACTGTAGTTAAATATTCCCGTAATAATGGTGCTTTCCATTCACTTTCCAACTCTCCGAGACACTAAGTCCTACTTTTGACGAAACGTTATAATCTACATAGTTCATTCTTATAGACATATATGATCACCATTTTGTTTTGTATGTAATTTTCAGTATAATAACTCGTCACAACTACTTTCACCTACTAGGTTGCCCTTTTTAAATGGCATATCACTTGTTCCAATATAAACACACGTACTGGACTGTCATTATTTTTACTACTGTCATTTGTTTCCACATTTTTAGTCATCTTTACACATTACTTTATTCTGACTGATATTGTGTTCACCTATCAGTATAATCGTTTCATTTATAAGTTACTCCAAGCAGAACATTTTAAGCAAGTTATATTATTTTTAATGTATCCAATAATATGTGATTGAAATTGCAGGCACAGATGACTGAAATAGTAAACATGTCGAGTGATTTGGTTTCGTGTACAGTCTCGGTACCAGTAATGGATGTTTAGATTAGTTTTTTTATTTGTTATTATTCTAGGAACTATTACTGACTAGGAAACCATTACACTTCGTAACAAAGCTACCCCTTCCCTAAGAAAAGTAAATTACATTCCTAAATGTACGAAACAGTTTTCTGCACCGTATTGTTGCAGAATTGTATCCTCCCGCTTCATGTTTTTAGTTTAACAGCAGCATTTGAAATACGGTCTCTTAGCAAACCCTACATTCAAGTTTTCATCTCACAATTATATCTTTCTAAAATATTTACTTACTGTTACTAAATTTTTTCAGAACTATTCTTTATTTAGTCATCGTTTTTCCTTATTTACCGAAATGTAATAGTAAGTAAGTAAGTAGGTAATCATAATTTGTGGAAAGTTTTTTTTCCTCAAATATTTTTAAATAGTACTGTTCGGTATCAATATAATGCATGTATATAATAAATTCCATTTCATTTACGAATATTATACAGTTAATTTACTCAAATTATTTTAATGATACATTTAGCATAATTAAAACACATGTTTGATTTAATTCGATGTTGTCTACTACGTAGTCTATTTCCAATATTACTTTTATTATTAATCATACGGGAAACGTACCACTTGCTACAAATAGGAACATTTATTTATCAGTGCTAAGCGAGTATTGTGAATTAAAGATCGGTCAAACATTTGTAGATCTTGCTTTCTCACTTCTTAACAAGAAGAAATTTAGCAATTCACGGAACTAAAAATGATTGCGAAATGCAGCACTCACTGGCCAGGTAATATCTAATAAAAATGAAATATATGTTACCATGTTTCTTGTGGCAAACTGATGAATTTATTCATTGTCGTCCTAGCTAATAATATAAATCATTGTCTTTTTAATTTAAATAAAAATAAATCTATAAGAAATAATATAATTTCTGCTTTTAATGTTCCACATAGATGATAAAGTCCGTGTGATGACTACGTTTTCGAAAAAAAAACTATTGGCATCTTACATCCTTTTCATTTTTATCATTCACGAAATATTACTTGTTCAGATATTATGCACTCGCGTATATAGATTCTTTTTTTCTCAGAATTACGTCACGATTTTTCACACTTGCTTTTTTCAATTTATATTCTCTGCGTTGTTCAAAACACACAAACATTTCCCCTAAAATATTTCAATACAGTTTATTAATTTAGTACCAAAGTAATTTACACTGTTACTGTGTTAACGTATGCAATTTATGCTGCATTAAATTTTTTTATTTATTAAGGTATTAAAATATCTATTGCTATAATGGCCACAGCGGTGCATATATAGTATTGCGACATGAAGTAAAATAAAGAAGTATTTAAAAAGGTAGGGTCTATGGTTGAATCACACGCGCAGCTTTGTGGCTTTCCGGAATTATTGTGCTGTTATTTTACGCTAAATAAAAACGATTTTCCACTTGCTTTGAAGTAAATGACCCGTTAGTATTTTCATGTCTTTATATCAGATGATAGATATTTTTGTAGCATATTTTTACGGATGCGTAATCACGCAAAGTGTTGTGAACGTATTGTATTTCTGCGCTCATTGAAATAAAATTTGAAATAGTTAATTGCTTTTGGATACTCGTTTGAAAGCTTTTCTGGAAGAGCTGGCACATTAAAACTATATGTTAGTTGAACGTATAAATGTATTTTTTTATTTGGAGTTTTGTGATGACAATAGGCAGAGACTAGAAAAATTCGCGGGTTCACTGACAAGTAGACTATCCTGCAAAAATATGTGTGTTTGAACAGACGACAACTGTTTATTAGCTGCTTGCTGACGCAGTGATATGGGTCTTCATTTTGTTATATTTTTGTTCTTGGCTCAGCGACTTCCAGGACCTGTCAAACGCTGTAAATTTTTTTTGTACTTTTACAAAGAAACGCCTTGGAAACCCAGTTGCCAAAGAAATTCCTTGTAATACTACAATGGTTATCCTTGTAATTAAATACAAAATATATGTTTGTAAAATCCAAGGACTAGCCTTATAGCTGTACTTTCAATACTGAAAAAAAAAATTAATTTTAATTGTACTTCATAAACAACACTGAACTTATTTATCAAATAACTTTTTAATAAAGGACGTATACAACAGATTATTTTGAGAAAAAAATCGGGAGGTGCTAAGTTTCGAACCACTCTCCCCACGCTTAGAATCTACGCATCTTGCCCCTTTTTATTTATTTATTTATGTATTTATTTATTTACACTAACGTATTACAACACAACTGCAAACCCAATGATAAGAATGTTGTCACCGAACACAACAAAAAATAGAAAACATAAGCACTGTAGAACTGTTACAGAACAGGTATAGTACACACAGATTCAATATCTCCGAATGGTCCTGTAATAAACTCACAAATATTGGTAGGACTGACAAAGAGGGCTAAACCAGTGCGGCGCAAAACTCGAATCACACATCAGTGCATGCAATCTCTATAATTTGCAATAATAACATGTCAGAAATTAAAAGAAATATAAGTATCTGCCAAACTGCGTCTGAAGCGTTCCTCGACGGGCCATGTTCCATCGGTCTTCTCGAAGCACACCGATGAAGTCACGAAGGTTGCAGTGCTGAGTATTGTGCAGGAGGAAATGAATGGCGTGAAAAATTAGCCAATGGGCAGCACGACGTTTCACCGCAGGAAACAAATAGAAGTTACAATGCAGGAGACGAATGTTATCGACATCTTGATCTCGTATTAGGCGGCGCAGGTGAAAGACGCACCACCTCCATATCGGTTCGGCAATGTTGCAAGAGACAATCCTATGGAATGCAGTGTCTATATTTCCGCGGAATGGGCAGCTGGGATCATCACTGATGTGAATAGTGAAACGACGCATCGCAGTCGGAACAAGGTCATTGTAAAGAACAAAAGCTGCCGAGCGGATATCGGTAGATAATGCCGCATCACCAATAGCCTTCCAAGTGCGTGACCAACGGAGACGGGGATCCTTAGATGCTACCGCTGGCATAATGTCACGTCGTATCGAGCGACGATAAAGAGCTTTCGATGAGACAATGAAGCCCTCCGGCAAATTTTAGACTGTTGTCTTGATATTGTCCATAGCCGATCTATATGGTTGAAGTAAACGAGCTCCTAAATCCCATGTCGGCCGTTGAATAGCTGCATAGAGATCGGCACGAAGCACAGTTTTAATGGCAGTCGCTTTACATATGGCAGAACACTGGGTGTCATGGTCCAGCAAACCCATGCCTCCAGATGATACGGAAAGGTAGAGATGTGGACGGGCCGTCTTAAAAATGAACGAGCGCCACACAATCCATCCAACATATTTTAATAGGCGAGTGTTAATCGGACGAGGAAGAGGGAAAAAATGGGCCAAGTACCATAATTTGGATAAAACAAAAGTGTTGATCAACGACGCACGTATTAGAAGATTGATGTCCCGCAAGCGAAGATATAACTGACGCGCTCGTACAGTTGTGTGAAACCATACGTGTAGAATTAGTCAGGAAATAAACGCCCAAAATTTTGACGTTGTCAACAATCGGGAAAGGCCCAGGGTCGAAAAGAACGGTATTTGCATCCTGATATAAATAAAGTAAAGATGATTTGTGGACATTTGTTCTCAAGTTAGAAGCACGCTTGAATAAGTCCAGGGCATCCAGAGTGTTCCATAAGTCTTGCTGCGACTGAATTAAGCAGGTAAGATCATCAGCATAAGCATTCAGTGTAAAGGAGCCAGTTGAAAACCGGAGACCCTGAAGCCTGTTGCTCAAAAGACGGCACAATGGTTCGATGGCAATGCTGAAGAGAATCATCGACAACGGGCAGCCCTGTCGCACAGATCCGCGAATGGCAATTGGAGAGCTGAGAAATCCGTTCAGTTGTATACGCGATGTGGCCCCATCGTGGATCATTTGAACCCATTCTATAGCAGCTGGCGGAAAACGGAAATGGCGCAAGACCGCCAACAAGTACTCATGGTCCATTCGGTCAAACGCCTTATCCATATCAATATTTAGAAAGTCAGCTGTCTTACGCTGGGCCATGATATATAATTGCACATTGTTCAGGGCCTGCAACCCGTGAAGTATCGACTTTCCAGGTACACCACAAGTTTGCCCCTGACCAAGAACGTCAGGCAAAGACATCACGAGACGTTCAGCGCAGAGACGAGTCAGGATTTTATAATCTGCACACAGCAAAGAAATCGGTCGAAATTCATCTGGACGTCGCGGAGAGGATTTCTTCGGAACGAGGACTATAATGCCTTGTTTAAGCGAAGAACACAGCTCCGTCGCGCAAGTATATCACGTAGAACAGCGCAGAATTCCACATTAATGACACCCCAAAATGCCTTACAAAATTCATAAGGAATGCCATCCGGTCCAGGTGAACGACGAGCAGGAAGGTTAGTCACAATTCGTGAAATTTCTGCATCCTCAAAATCAGTCACAATCGTTTCCAGTCGCGGCTGCTCCACGTGGTTAACACAATGTTGCAACACAGAGTCCACACAAGAAAGATCAATTCGATGCTTTGAATAGAGTTTAGCGAAATGGCCAGTAACAATGCGTGTCATACCGGGTTGGTCGGTACGTAACACTCCGTCGCAGTCATGCAAGCCATTGATCAACCTCTGTTTTATTTGTTTTCGTTCGGTGACCAGGGCGAAGAGACTGTAACGTTCTGCAGCAGTTACACTCTTATCGCGCAACAAGATATGCCGACGACGCAGCTGTTCAATGTCAAGGTTAAGTAACGTCTGTTTCGCAGCCCGGAGCTGCAACGTAACATCAGAACCACTATTCGCTCGTTCCTGCAACTCCCTCAGCAGTGTTTCATAATAGGAACGTGTATGGTGCCATTCCTGAGAATGCCAGTACGAGTGTTTTTTGAACAAATTTCGAACATGTGGCTTCACACAATGTTCCCACCACAATGCTAAGGACGAATAATGGCACTTCCTGTTACACCAAAGCGCCCATTGGGTGCGGAAATCCTGTTGAACTGCTTCGTCACTAAGGAGTAGCGTATTAAGGCGCCAATACCCACGACCATGTCTTATAACAGACTGAAATTGTTCAAATGTGAACACAACGGCAAAGTGGTCACTGAAATGTACCGGTATGACATCGTACCGGCGTAGTTTACTTGAGAAGGCCTTTGTAACATAAAAGCGGTCCAGTCGCGATTTATTGAGACTGGTTATGTACGTATAATGCGGAGACGGTATATGTAACGCACAAGCGACATCTACGAGTTGCAACTGCTCAACAAGTTGCGCCAGCATTCCATTTGTAGGATAAGGGCCACCTACATGATCTTCAGGTCGAACGACACAATTAAAGTCACCATCTTCGATGTGTTGACGGCAGTTGGGTGGAAAAAACGGTAGAAAATCAGTAGCGAAGAATTTATTTCTCTCATTCCGAGCTAGTGATCCAGATGGAGCGTATATATTCACGATCGCCACATCAGCCACTCTCCTAGCAAGTATTCTCCCAGAGGGGTGGCATTGGATTGCAGATAATTCGAGACCTGTCCGGGTGAGAATAGCAGTTCCACGCCCTCTATCGCCAACATTCGTGTAAACGTTCATACGAGAAAAACCGGGGAAATCGTGGAGAACAACTTCTTGTAAGAAACAAATATCCACTGCTTGCTGGGAGATAAATGTTTCCAGGGCTGTAAAACATGCACGAGTCGACACACCACAAATATTCAGTGTCATGGCTGTAAGAACAGTAAGCATTGCTGTTACCAGGAAGTGATAGTAATGTTCCCAAAAACTGAAAAGGCGTAGCCACTCATTGTGATTTCAGCCTGATATGATTTTCAGTGGAATAAAATACACCATATGCATACAAAACAAATACGCAATACATATTACATTTAGAAACCTGCGCAAAGGAAAATAATTTGGGACAATTAGAAGCGGAGATGATAAATTGGAGCCAGCAGTCGTCACACAGTGTTTGAATAGGCAGCGAAAGCAGTCTTGTACAATGACACATCTTTTTAGTGTAGAGCAACCGTCATGTCCTGTGTGTTAGGTTTTAGGCCCGTGCTCTTGAGACGTACGTAATTTAGCAATTACAACTTTTGCAAGTTCTAACGACTCTAAAACGATCCTGCATTTCTTCAGCACGTGTAGGTGAGAAAGCAATTGACTTACGTACAGGACTACTATCATCCGTCTTACTAGTTGTGTCACGGTCACGCTTGTCACGTGATAACGTTTGTTGTTTCGTAGACTCTCTACTTTCGGAGGGCTCTGTTTCAATTTGACTGTAATTAGCCGGTTCGGTATCGTCAGACCATGGGGTAACATCACGTAAAGATGGTTAAGGTGTTGACTGACGAACGGTTTTCGCGAAGTCCATTTCCTGATCCTCACCATTCTCCTCACGCCCTTGAGTAGCGGACATGGCTGGCAGTACATCGGCAACCAAAGCCTTCGCGGTGAGCGGAACAAACTGTTCAGTAATTTGTTCGCCTTGTGGCACCTGTAGCGGCTGACGTTGTTGTGAGGGGAGCAAAGGACTAACGAAATCAGATACAGATGTGTGTAAAGTTCGGTTACCGCCAGTGACAGCCTGGCTAAAGGACACTTTTTCCAATCTCTATATACTACGAGAATCCTTAGCTTGTCGTGTGGGGCAGGAAACACGTTCATGGCCTGACTGGAAGCAATAGTTGCAAGTACGTGGCTGACCCGGGTATATAACTACTCCATGTGCGTCATCAATAGTGACATAAGATGGGATATCCTTGTGAATGACCATCCGTGCAACGCGCACACCGGATTTAACTTTATATTTATATTTATTGCCCCAGAATTCATCCTGAAGACTAATGACACGTCCGTACCCTTCTAAATCTGTCAACAGTTTGGAATTATCAAGTTCAACAGGTAAATTGATTATCCTTACCGGACGGAGATTATCGACGGCAGCTTCAATGGTGACGTTGATCCGTTCCCCATCGTTGGAAGTCATTGATGAAGTGCCACCGGTGTCTTGAAGTATTTGTTCACACAGTCGTTGTGAGACCAATTTCAAGAAGACACAGTTTTGACGGCCGTCCAGCTGTATGGCTTCCAGCTGGTCTTCGCGAATATGTAGTGAAGTGTCAATCCACTCGTGGATTTCCAATGCGGTCGGCCTTTTAGCAAACGTAATTCTTAAAGTATTAACTCGTGTTGTCGTTGTAGAGTTTAGAAAAGTGACTAGTACACAAACAAACGCGAACACGCGCGCGGGTTTACCCGTACAACACCACGGACCTCACACGCCGCTGTGCGATGTGCACTCGGCGAGCGCTGACGCGATACTCACGCCCCTAGACCACTGTGACTTACATATCTGCTTATCTTCATTTATTTGTATTCAATGTAAAGTTCGGTAATAATTCTTCCTTTTAAAGCATGCAATTAATATAAATATTTACTTTATTCCAGAAAATATTTTTCAGAGGTTGTGATCTTTGCATAATTAATTTCCGGCGAACTTATGATTTTTGTAGTCTACACATTTTTTCTAAGTCTTTTTTGCAAACAAAATCCTTTAAACGTTATAAACTAATAATTTTACAAGGAATATTTTCAACATTTTCAAAAGTTTGTACAACTACGAAGAAGTGCCTTGTCATACTTTACTAAATAATTTACAGTGATGGAAATGTCAGTATAGGTAGGCCTACAAGGAATTCCTTTGAAGTGTTACAAAGTTTACCTCTGTAACTTCGTAAACTAATGATTTTACATGGATATTCTTTGTAATTTTACAAGGACTTGTAAAAGTACAAAGAATATCTTTGTAAATTTTACAAACTTTTTTTAAAGGGCCAGTTGCGACAGTAACACTAGCTTAGAGTTTTTGGCATTATAGCTTGTTCCCAAAAGAAAACGCGAATTTTCAGGTCCCTTGCAATAGGGTATAAAAGAACTATAATTTTCTTGACCCTCTTTGTACTCTTTTGAAAATATAAATTTCTGAACAGTGTTGAATAGAGAAAGATGGACCTTTTTAAGGTACTAAGAACCTGCAATACAAGCTGTATTTTGTTTTTTCGTTTCGCGTTTTCATGAATACTGGTTGTTTTCCCTCAACCTGCTTCCTCTTCTTCGCTAACTCCAGGGCTTCTCGGAGATTATCCATACTCTTTAACAGTTGGAATTAACGCGTAAGTAAACAAAGCTTTTGCTCTGTGGTATCTAGAAAGCAATTTACGTTTCAAACGGATAATGCTGTACAAACTCGTCTTCCATGCATATTTTTGAAGCGAAAATTGTTGTACATTCCATAGTATTGTAATTTATGCACGATGAGAAGGCAATTTTTAAGAACACTATAAAAGTTTTTGTGTGTAATTTTGCACATAATGTATGTGGCAGCAGTGTTTCTATCAACATACGTGTATTTATACACCAACATTGTTTTTGTGGTTTTACAATACGTCATTGTAAAAATACTAATAACATGTGTAAGTAAACAATACCTCTTAATAACTATTTTACATTATGCTTTTGCCAAATTATACATGCTTCCAGATAAAAATAGATGATCACCGTGGTCGTAATTTTACAACCACAAGATAATAAATATCTCGTATAGTTTTATCAATTTAATTCATTTCTGTATTGGTATATTATTTACTGCGCTTTAGAGAACTACTAACTAACTGAAAATTTCTGTAACATGATTCGAACGTACGACACTTGAATCTACAAGACAATAAAAGTATTTGTGAAATTTGTCGCTTCGTCTTGCATACGTTTCTGGTTCAGTATTTGTGATCTCGCTGTTTGTTAACGCGATATTAATGAGACTTGCCAACCTAATAAACTCATTAGAGCTTACAAAAAGTTTTAGCAACCACACAAGAGACAAGATTGAGTGAGTGAGTGATTTTGATCAGCGCTTAACATCGAGGTCTATGGCGCTGGTGGGGGGTGACATGATGTGAGAATGGTGCGGCGCCGGAATGAAGGAGTGGGGGTACGGGAGTCCGACCCGGCCGGGAATCGAACCCAGATCGCTTTGGTGGGAGGCGAATGGTCTGACCATTCGGCCACCGCGGCCCCGCAAGAGACAAGAAGTTACCAAGACACTAACTTATAAACATACAGTTATCAAAATTCGTGCAAATTAACAAAAATGATTATGTGCATACAGAAATATTAAATAAAAATAAATTAATTTATTATAGTTCTATCATCTAACATATATGACCAACAGCAATATTGACTAGAAATATCAAAGATGGATAATAAAGAGTGTAAATATTAGCTGTATATCAAACCGTAGTTCTTGTTAGACATGCTTTAAAAATTATGTATCTTCAAAATTAGGGGATATATATATATATATATAAATATAAATATATATATATATATATATATATATATATATATATATATATATATATATATATATAATTAAATATAACACCATCCAGCAAGTTTTAAATCATGTTACATTACATACTAGTAAATATATAACTTTGAAAAATTGTTCTCAGATATTTCACGTGATTAAATACGTTCTAAAAGCAACAGTTTTTTAAAACGTAATACGTTATAAACTAAATAAAAGAACCTGAAGTCGTATTAGATTCTGCGTACGTACCGAATCATAAGAAACTGACTAACGGTTCATTTAGATATGGCATGTGATATTTTATTAAAATTCCGCCTCTGTGTTACTATTAAAACAGCATAAACAAAAATAGTCGTGTTGCTTTACTAAGAAATACGCTTTCCAAGTTTGCAGATTTCTGACAAAATGGTTATTTATAAAAGTTAAAATTGTCACAATTTCAATAATAAGAACACTGAATGAACTAAACACATAAATGTGAAGTAAAATATATAATGCTAATTGAGTGCTGAGTTTAATAACATTATAAAAACTGGTTTCTTATATATCTCGTGTAATCACGATGTTCAAATTACCGACATATAGAAAATACGAACAAAGCTTGAATAAAAAAAGTAACAGGCACTTCACCTGGCAAAATACTGTATGTGCACCGAGTATGAAGAGGTTCTGAAAAATAGTTCCTTTGATACTTTGTTCAGACAGCATCCATTTTGAAAATACGAACACGGCATGATCAAAAAAATCATAAACTTCAAAGGCAACTTTATAAATGTTACTATGTGCACCTAGTTTTTTATATTCTGTAAAGTATTATCTTAGATATGTCAAAATATGCTAAAAATACAAACATAGCCCCCGTTTTTGAAATATGAAATTTGGGTGAATGAAATACACAAGTTGAAATGTTATTGTTTGCTGAAAATAAAAAAAAATGGCCGCCGTTATGAAAACGTGAACTCAGAACGAACTAAATACACAAAAGTCAAGTCAGCTTTGTAAGTATAATGTGTTCCAAGTTTGATGAAATTGTGAATATATGTTTCCTTAGATATGTCATATAATGCTAAAATTATACACATGGCCGAAGTTTTAAAATATGAACGAAATACACAGAAGTCGAGTCAGCCTAGTTTGTTGTATATGTGTTCTGAGATTGACGGATTCATATTTTCTCAGATGTTACACGTTATGATAAAAATATATAAATGGCCGCTATTTTGAAACTATACATACGGCATGATCTAATTACGTAAAAGTCAAGTCATATTACTAGGTTTTTTATGTTTACTAAGTTATATGAAAATTTAAAGTACTGTTTCCTTGATATCAAGTATCGAAAAATATAAAAATGTCCGCCATTTTAAAGTATAGCCTACACACGACATAAACTAAATACACAATATTCACGTCTCGTTATTTAGTACTATATGTGTACCAAATTGCATGATAATCGATCCATGGGTTCAAAAGTGTTTAGGATACACACAACAACGGACACACACAGACACAGACACTTTCGCAGACACGCACATACATATATACAGACAGGAAGGTGTTCTCATAAGACTACTTATTCCCTCAGAAAGTTGGCTAAAACAGTATCATCAGTAAAGTAATCTAGGTAAATTATTGTGATTATTCTTTTCAAAACTTTTGTGATATATCAAATACTCAGACGTATTTGCACTTGCATATTACGTAATACGGCAATAAATACCAAATGTTCTATAAGGGGGCATTATGAGTCTCATTTTTACATGCCCTCATAAATTAAGGGGTTGTCTTAGTAATACGAATAAGTAAGTACATACTGACAGCAGTTTAACCCAATTGAATAGAAATGTTTAATAGTTTCAGTAGTTAAGGGCTTGTTCCAGAGTTTTTTTTTTATACTGGTGCCAATAACTCAAATACACGATGCACAATACTGTGGATGAGTTTTTTTTAATTTAATGAAGCATTCGCCAGAAAAAAAATAATTTCCTTCAGTTTTGCTTATTTTCACGACGAAAAACGTGGTACTTTGAGTAATGAAATCTAATAAACCATTCAGTATAATTCTACAAAAAAATTCAGCTACGAATTATAACATATAAGTGTCAAAACTGTGCTGCGAAATTTTGATATGAGTATTAGGTAGCAATAAAAAAATATTTTCAAAATCACTGCAAAACTCCGTAACAAGGCCTTAAAGAAAGGACAATCAATTCAGATAAATATAAATTTAATTTTCGAATGTTACTTTACGTAAAATATAGGCCTAATAATGTTTCCATTTATTTCAGAAACTCCTAACTGGTAATCTAGAAAAATAATATTTGTGGAACACTACAGTTCCATAAGAAGGTGTTTTGGTAAAGCTGAAATTTTTTTGAAAATTTATTTAAGAAGTAAAGTTAATCATAACGGTCCATCCAAAAACAAGTACCGACACGACTAGCAAATAAGTGTTAAAATGCGAGCATATTTCCTTAGTAGAAAATTTCAATTATTCATGTACCGGCAAATAATATTTTCAAGCAAAAACCCAACTCATATTTTAATATTCTATCGCCGTTTTTACCTCAATTGTCTCGATGGAGGAGCCACAGGATGAAGCGCGCGGATATTCTGTGGCCTCATCAGAACGATGCGAAGAGTTTGTTTCACGCGGGTGACGAATATTTGCTGCCGCTGTGTTTGTTCCACCTCTCCCTCCGTGGAATCTGTCTCCCACCCACTAGCGGACTGCTGGTCTCGGCCCGTTGAATGCGTCCGAGCGCTCGCAGCTGACGCAGCAGGGACATGTTAACTGATCCCACACGCACACGTGTGGCCGGCATGCCAAACCTCGACAGAGCGCACCACCTCTCTTTCCCTCGTAAGCCAAATATTCAACTGTACCCCTTTTCGCCCAGCTGCGGCCACTTGAAATGCCCTCTCCGGCAGGATATGAAATCCACGGCAGGATATCTGAAATTCTAAACGCCCGCACATTTTCAAATTTCTCATCATTCCAACATTCTATTTTCCTCTTTGAACCAAGGAAGAATAAATCTTATAAATAAATATTTCATTCTGTTGACTTCTAATGTAACACTTCGTTTACAATTGTTTATGTGGTTCACATGCACCGTAAGAAAGGTTTACTACTTTCTGCGGATGCTAGTTGCATTCTTTTCTTTTTATGTTCTCTATCCGCTTGTTTTGTTTCGTCATGTCACCTTTTTTATGTACTTACTTTAATCCCATTTATGTTCCAGGGTTTTCAGAAACTTTAGAAATAAGATATATCGGTTATTTTGAGCTGCGTGTGTAAAAATTGAGAATCAGAGTTCCAGGAACTCATTCAAATTTTTTGAAAAGGGATATTTTAGTGGAAATATGGACTCACATTGTTTTCGCTAATGTTTTTATTTCTTTGAGAGCACATAAACCGGCAGACATTTATTAGTAGGACAAGAATATTATATTATTTACATAATACATTTTGTAATTCTATTTTTTAACATTATGTATATTTGTTATAGTTTAGCTTGTGTGTTCCTAAAAGTGAATGGAATCTATTAAGACTTTCTTTTTAATGTAGACAATTCATTCTGCTTTAATTATGTTTTAATAATTGAATATCTAAAAATTGAATTGAATAACAATATTTAAAATAAAACTACTTGCGAATCACATGAAAAATATTCATGAAACCACTATGTATAGCACTGGTGACTTCAACACCCGTTATGAGAACTAGGCCTAGATCAACGTTGTATTAAAGTATGTACGTGACATCTGTACGAGGAATCTAAAAAAATTAAAACAATTTCCCTAATCAGGATTTGTTTTATAGTGCACGTGTTACACACATTTCTTGCGCCGCTACGTGACAAGATATTGAAAAGTACATAAGCATAATAGTTATCGACCGTATGAACACCCGTAAAGGAGTTGGCAGTTTTTTAAAGGAATCCTGAGCCAAAATGTTCTTACCAGTAACAGTCGTACGTTCTAATGGCAGTCGGGGACGGACGTGAGCACTGTCGCGACCTCACTAGGTCACCAACAGTGTCGTCTCCACGGAGAGCCCTAGTATAGATGCTTGTTACTTGTATTAGGTTGGCGGATGGGAGACGTTGGTTGTTGGCGACACTTCGACGACCCACACTGAAGTGGGCCCCGGCATTCGACTTTCCTGTAGCAGATGATAGCTCTTTTTATAGCGCAGGTCGTTCATCTTTGTAGGTGTAAAACTTTAAGAACTTTTTAACAGCAGTGTTTTTTTTGCCAAGGCGTAAGGCAGAGGCACTGGTCATATCATCCCCTAACTCAAATAAGCGCGAGTCATGACTTTGTCAGATGACTACGACAGTTGTATGAGTCTCAGATGAAGACGACTGTTGAATGAGAACGTGCTCAGGGCAGATGTCTAAACTGTATATTCTATCCTTGTTTCCCGAGAAAGCAGTTGTCGTGGTTTTAGGTTGCAGGGACTCATTGAAAAGTTTTTTTATTACTGCTTGTTCAGAGCAAATATAATTCTATTTGTTAAACGCTATTTGGAAATAAATTTTTTTTTTTCGTAACTCTCGTTTTTGTACAGTAATTTGTGTGTTGGGTTTCAAGACATAAACGAATAGTGTTCGCCGCCCAATTGAATGACATATGACATCTGCTCATACGCAAGTACCGAGATTTCATTGTGTTTAAATACTGTAATTTTGACCTTCGCCGGATTTAGGATTTACAAAAGGAGAACATGTGTGTGCGTGTACAGCAGTTAAATAAATACCAGTAGCGTTTTTAGAATTATTTCGAAATAAAATTTGCGTTTGATGCCAAACTTTAAAACTTCATTTAACACAAAGGAAATGCAACTGAAATAAAAATTACGGAATTTTTCAAACTTATTGAGTAGGCCTACGCATTGAGATTGGCGAGATGCCACGAGGTGATATTTGCTTGATAGAAAGAAAGTCACGTTTACTTCTCAAAACAAAGCAGTTTAGGACGTTTTACTGAGTCGGTATTTTAATTTAGCGGAGGCGAAATGACTTGCAGATGCAAGATTTGTGTTAGAAATCTATGAATTTGTGTTTTCTGGATATTTATCGCTGTAACAAATTTTTCTGCTAGTTACGTGTTTAGTATAACCTGAACTCCTAACTTTGCACTGAGGAATACCTTCTGTTTACTTAACACGATTGCAAACCTCTTTTCCCCACGTACCTCTGTCAAGGCCTTGAACTGTTCGAGGGCACGTAAAAGTGACCAAATAGTCATTACTCTGAAATCTTTACGTTCAAGTGATATGTAATGATTCTTTTGATTTCAAACACTATCTGATAATAAACCACGTATATCTTTAATCTTAGTAAGTCACTTTTTTGTGTATGTTCATTACGTACGTGCATACATTTAGAAGTGCCAAAATCTCAGTATGTGCAAGGTAATGTTAATGCCTTTCTTTATTGTCTTACCAACATGTACAATCAACACATCGTATTTTTTAATTCCTAGTTACTACTATGTGCATTTGAATTTCAACTGGACAGAAATAGTTTTCTAGTAGGTTTTTTCTAACGTAAAATCTCTGGAACTACTTGCTAGGGCTATTGCTATTGCTTTATTTTTGACAGATCCAAGCAATCAATGCTGTAAACTATTTTCAGTCATGTTATACATCCTTATTTAAAGTTTGTTAACTAAAACCTATCGCATAATTCACGTGTAAGAGTACATAGAAATGAAGTTCAGGTGAGAATTATAAACATCATTACACGAGCGAGCAGTCGCATCAAAGAATGAACTTGCGTTAAAGCTGTAGCACAATAAACCTCATGTTGCTTTAATTCCAGCATATCGCATAACCATGTCAACTTAATATTGTATTTTAGAATAATAAAATGGCTGTAAATGCAAAACGTTAAATATATAAGAATATGTGCACTTCTGCTGACCAGGAGATAGAGTGAGCTTTAAATTAAAGTACATGTTAAAAAAAATTATAATTCAATACTTAAGTAGTCCCTAATGAAAAATATGTTCTAAACTTCAAAATAAACTGGCCACATGGACTTGGCTTAGAATATGCTTCTTATATATGTGTGCTAATTTTCTGTGCGAACGTTAAGCCCAATTGCAGAATTTGATAGGCTGTCAAAGTAATAAAATTGTGTTTATAAATGATCGAAATTTAAACATTTGATTGAAATAGTTATAAAATTGAGCTAAAGGCTAGTTCAAGTTAAGGCTGGTTGTACGAAGATTATTGTTTTGATCTGCAAAGTGAGCTGTTACTGTAAAACAGTTACACACGTGTTAAAATTTTTTTTTGTTGTGCATCTTAATTTTCTCAACCCAAAAATTTTTGTATTGTTTATTAATTTCCCAAATTTAGTACGTTGTATTTTTTTACGTAGATAACTAGCATTAGTCATTTCTATATATGTGTATTTGTGTATCTGAGTATGGGTGTCCGTGTGTACGTGTGCCTCCCTTAAAATAATTTCATCAAACTTAGTGCATATATAGTTTATAGTAAAATGACTTGTTTGTTTTATTTTGTTAATGCTAATTACAACTTTCCAAATGGTGACCACATATTTATTTTTAGATAACATGAAATATATGTGTAACTCATTGTCATAATATTATCATACTCGGTACACACATAGCAATTAGTAAGCTGTCCTTACTCTGGATATATACATATTTTATGATCACTGTATAAAATAAGCTGTCCTTACTCTGGATATATACTTATTTTATGAATACTGTATAAAATAGTCGCCGTTTGAAAATTGTTTGAACACACGACTCTCTCTCTCTCTCTCTCTCTCTCTCTCTCTCTCTCTCTGTCTCTATCTCTATATATGTGTGTGTATATATATACATACATACGTGCGTGTGTGACTCATTTTCAATTTAATCAAAGTGTACCACGTTAAGTGGTAAAGAAAGGTAGCGTATTCATTAGTTAGAAATGACAGCCATATGAACGTTTTGTAATTACACGAGGTGTATGAATGATCCATTTTCTAGAATTTCATCGAATTTAGTACACATATACCACATAGTACGGTGACTTAACTTTTTATGTTATTTGTTCCTGCCGTATTAAACTATTGAAGTAGAGGCCTTTAAAAGATTTATTTGATCGCATGAGATATATGAGAAAACATGTCTTATAATTGAATCAAACTAGTTGCAATAAAATTACTTAATCTGGTGACTCGTCTTTTATGGGTTTTGCTCGTATTATTTTTTCACATTACGCAGATAGCGCCAATTTTGGAAATATATATAACTTGAGATATATGTAGGTAAAGGAATATTTCGCGAGCTCAATAACGACATGCGTGTTGGAATCCATTGTCCTATTTACACACAAGCCACGGCCATTTGTCCATTACCTGCTACTCACTGGAACAACAGGCAATGAACGAATGGACGGGCTCCAGTATGTATAGTACGGTGGAGTCTAACATGTCAGTCACTGACTAGTGAATTATTACTTTCCCTAGATACATGAGAAATTATTTTTTTGAATGTTATATGCTTGGTTTACACATACAATACATGAAAGTGACTGGACTAATGTATTTTGTTCATGCGGCGTTAATATTATTAAAATGCTTGTTCAAAAATTTTTGACCACATGGGTTAATTAATGGAATCGTTTATCAGAATTTCGACATACTTCGCACACACGAATTATTAAATGCAGCTTTTTGGGTTTCATGTATTTTGTTCATACTGTAAAATGTGGGAACTGATATAATAAAAAATGTTGACATCAATGTTATACTTTTAGTACTAAGTAAGGTAATTTATAATGTTTTTCTCCTAATTTTACAATATGCATAGATACATTTTAAATGCACGTATTTCAAAATCATTTGTACTGATTCTCACCATTTGTAGCATTTAGACTCTTCATTATCCAAAGTTAGATTTCACTTGACTTTATTGCTGTAGGTTTATCAATATTGCAAGATATAATAACCTGTATAAACTGATATATTATTTCATGTATCAAGATTTACGTGAGCTATTTTAAAATTTCTGATAAAATTTACTCATATCAAGTAAAGTAGAATCATTAGTAGGGTCTGAATTATTATATTGTTTTACTAATTAGAATAGAATATAAGAATAAAGTTTGAACATCATACCTTTACATTATAAAATTACACTTAATTACATACTATACGGAAATTGCTTTCACAGAAGTAATCACATTGTTGTGGTTATAGTACACTAGATCAACGAATAGCTTATTCCCCCCATGTATTCGGATATTGTCCGGAAAACTAGAATTGATTCTGGGAGTTTTATGTACGTATTAGTAAGCCTAGATACTATACACGAGTAAATGAATTTAATTTGATCCAGAGTAGAAGTTAATTAACTTTTATTTTTTACTTAGCACTTCTGCTGTGGGCAGTAAGTGAGCTGTAGTCAAGCCAGGTTACGTTTTGTCAGGCGCCATATTGAAGTTGAGCATTCGGCGAGAGTGGTATAATTTGGTCGGTTTTAGGAAATTTATCTGTATTGTAGTGCTACGTGCCACCCGCTTCATTTTGACGTTCGTGACCCCGGTCGCCACTTGTTTCACTTTTTATCCGCGAATAGACTCCTTTTATCCTCAAAACATTCCAAAATTTCCCCAAATATTTCTGTTCCTCCCTGCAATGTTTTCCTTTCCATCCACATTTCCACAAAATTGTGACTCCTTTGTCTTCTCAGTGCGGCTGGGTGATCCAATTTTCCAGACTCACAGGCTCGTCAGGCTAACTAAGCACCATTATTACAGTCTATTAAAACTTCTTAAATTATAGCATTTTAGTTAAATTTTATCTTAAATTTAATTTTTAAGTTGTTGTTAATTGAACATTATACTTACTAACATATACGTATTGGTAATGTTTATAGCGTATGTGACCTTCCTTTACCACACTGCTTACATAATATCAGTCGATTAGCTTCAATTTTAGAAGTAATTTATCTTAACTTCGTATTTTTAATGACTGAAGTTTATATTTTAGCATAGCAAATGGATGTATACACTAAGTCCGCATCTTACCTGAACTCGTATTAAATCAAATTTTTACACTGTTATATTTTACAAAAATATAAATACTATTAATTGTAATTGCGTCAATCTCACACCTATCGTAGTTATACCAGTTTGATATCGAATACCATTACAATCAATCAAATTACCTTTTAAAACTCTAACAATGTCATTTTTCACGAAATATACTTTACACTTCATAATACACACAACAAATTGTCTTATAAACTCCTTCATCTCCTCTCACCAATTTAGCCATACCCAGTTGATTTAAAAAATACCTATGCAATACAGATATGTTTAATACTTACTTGCAAGAGTTCAACTTTTCGACCTCGACTTCTTAAAAACACGGCGGACATCGTCCGAACTTTACCACAGTCACCAAGTAACTGCTTTCTTTTGTATAACCTTGTTCTCAACTAGCCATGGATTTACATGGTCTTCCGCGACTTTACCTCTTTCCCATCCCCTTATCATAAGCGCATGACATTAAGGTCACAGGATGTATTTACCCCTCTCCACCAACCAATAACAGCCTTCTCTCACACCTTCCTGAGGATGTTCCTGCCAGGATATGTCGGTACTTAGACCACTCCTTCCTCCCCCCGTAACCCACACATCATCAGCACATAACCTTAAAGTAACACTGGATTCCTATGCCTCTCTCCTTCATAAAAACTCATACTTCACTTACATACTCCACTGACATTACTGCGGTACCTGCCCGAAGTAAACCCAAATTCCTACCTTCCCCAACATCACCACATGACTGTTCAAAGTCACTGTCTTCCCCCTCCTTCTTCTCGAAAAAATAGAACGTGCATGCTCACCACGTGACGAAGTTTAGACCAGCTCTTGAGATTTACTACGTTTCCATGTCGATTTCAAAACTATTCCAAAACTGTTACCGTTTTCAAAACTGTCATGTAAATGGGATTCAAATGAATTTGAGTCTCAAGGTCGATACACCAAAAATGGGATCGTTTCGGATTGAGTCGGGTGTGACGGATCACATAAACGTGGATCGTATCGAAAGTGAACATACAAGAACTCTTAAGTTACACTTTAGAAATGCTAGATTTGTTTACATTTTTCTATTTGGTGTAGTATAGATAAACGTCTAGTAGAAATGTTTGGTCCGCAGAGGAGGTTTTGGTATTATTATTAATTATCAGGGAAAGAGAAATCCTAAAACCTTTCGACGGGAAGCGTTAAAAAAACTCTGAAATTTATAAACTGATTTATTGTGAAATGGAAAAAAAGACTACAGCTTGATGACTCCAGAGCAGATTAAGAACAAATGGAAAATCCTTAAAATGTCCTATAATACATTCAAAAAAGAAAATTACAAAAGTAGGGCTGAAAGAAATGTTCTAGCAAGTAGGCCATCAACAGGTATCCAAGGCATGACTCGGATGTACTAACACAAGATGATGTTCAGTAAGTTACAGTGGAAGTAGACCCTACTATTACTGGGACAGAAATAAGGATCTACATCGAAACTTCAACTGGAAGTGGAAACATCAGCTCGACAGATGCTAATCCTGATGTACTGAAATCTCAAAGTAAGAGACCAAGACAGACAGTAACAATAAAGGACTTCTTGAAACAACAGCACCAATTGAGGAATAATTTTTCAAAATACAAAAGGAAGGAGAGGAGACTACTGCGGCGAAAAGAATAAAATAACTAAATCTGATTTTAGAAACATCTTCATCAGCTATTGATTAGGTTTTAAACGCCCCACAATACATATATCCTATTTCCCGAGTGCACCTCCCCTCTCCCTAAACATGAAACATGTTCCACACGGTAAATTCAACACATACATCCCAAAATAATGTGGGAACAAAGAGCGTCAACACCCTATGCACAAGTGGGATGCAGTATAGAACTTTTCGCCCTGAAGCTACTTCAGATGACGAAGAACCCCGTTGTAAGAAGTCAACAAACTAATGAGGAAGTGATGTTAATTTTTTATGTGTTTTTATTAACAGCATAGGCAATGAAGCATGAAATCATAACCATACAGAAAAATATTTCTGAAAATCATTGTAACTTAATATAAACAATATTATATGCTTAGTGCTGGACACGATAATTTTTGTATGCTAAAAGTGAAGTAATGAAGTTTTTTAAAATCAATATCTCAATAAATCAGAAAAAAGGAAATTACATAACAGATAGCCTACTATTTATATCATTCACAACAGCAGACTTATAATACAAAATACACTAAAAAAAGTTATTCCAGTCGTGATCCCAAAAGCAGATATTTCATCACGTAATATTGAGAAAATCTCTTTTTGTTGACGCACTCATATCATCAAAGTCTCTCGTGTGTCTATGATTGGGTTGAGAAAGGTGCGCTCCATCTTGTTCGACAGCTTACAATAAGCTTTGTTGAAAAGTTTATTTTCTTGTTTCAATTATATTGTGTAAAATCATGCAAGACTAAACTACCGTAGACACGAATGTATAATTGATATACAGTCTTTGATAAGCACCTTAGTCTTGTTTTCAGTCTACCAAAAGCATTTTCAACAACAACTCTACATCTACTTATAAATTAACATTAAATTATTCTTCTTCTGCAGTCACATTGCCTTTGAAACCATTCAGGAGCCATGGCAATAGAGGATATGCAGGGTCACCTAACAACATTGCCGGTACTTCGTTACATTCCATTGTTTTGTCCCACTTAAATATTAGGGTATTGGCAAATTTGCACAAACCAGAATCCTTAAGGACCGATGCATCGTATGCACATCCAACACGTTGGCATGTCGAATACCTAAATCTGTACAAATGGTCCACTACTGCCAACGCACTATACGAGGGCCACCGTTTACGTTTAATAAAATCACAATACAAACAGCTGATGGCAAAATGGGAATGTGTGTGCCATTTACAGCACCAATTATATTTGGTTTACCACGTAGGGGAAAGGTGCCATCAATGGACCAGCGCCACTGTTGGACCACTGTAATAATTCGGAATCTGTGCACACTACGCATTATCGTGTGATACGATAAACTAGACGCGGCAGAGGCACCACAAGCTGGAGAAGTTTCAGACTTGTGCGAAGAAGGATGCGTTCGCGAAGCCGTAAGATAAGTTTTGAAAAGGTTTATTGTTAATTTTGCACTTTCATTCAAGGCTTGTACACATCAGTACGGTGACAAAATATTTATAACTGGCACGGCATATGAAAGTTAGTTTTCTGTGTAACACGTTACCGTAATGGCAATGTTTGTATTTGATGTTTGTGACGTACCGCTACGAGTTCAAGGTAACATGGCGTTAGTGCAATGGTTGGACCATCTTTTAGCTCATCCATAGCATACTGGTCCATCCATGGCATCACAAAGCGACAGTGCACCTCTCAGAATTTTATGCTTTTTGAGGCTATTAAAAATAATTGCACTACCATGCTTAATTTTAATATGTTTCGGTATTAGCAGGAAGTAAAGCATCCTGACTTTACAGAAATTTAAGAATAACGATAGAAACGTTAATGTAAACATTTCTGAACTAACATTTTACTATAGTCCTTGTACAAACAGCAAATTACTGCAAAATTAATTAGAATAGATAATAATCAATACAAAATTAAGCCAAATTTGCGAGTGAATATTTAAGGGTATATGTCGTGATCTAAAGTGCTAGTGAACCGGACGTGTGAGCTGTGCTGTAGCGTGGCACGTTAAGTATTTTTTTCTTGTGTAACTATTAAAAATGTTTGTGATGCGTTTATTTACGAAAAGAAGACACACTTCAAACTGTGTCTCTATGATATAAAAAATGCCATCCGCTTCTTGAAACCATGATTTCCAAGCTCCTCAAAAGTGCAAAAAGAATGGCTTTTTCACGTTGCTGTAGATAACAAAATATCGATCGTAATCGTAAAACTCAGCCATAGAAACCTGCGTTGAACTTTACATTATACTTTCCAGAAATAAAACGACATATCATTGCTTGAAGTCACGTTGAAAAACGGTTTCCATGAAAACACTGCCCGCCAGTTTAGTCTTTCGCACCTAGAGGCGATAAGGTGTTTGACGGACGTGTTATGTTCGACTTATTTCCTTCCGCGTTTCCGTGCCTTGAACGTAAAGAGAAAACTACCAACCACTAACACTTAAGAGATTTGAGAGAGTCAGCAAGTCATTTTTAAAAATAAAACTGCAAAACAAAATCAAAGTAGGGATTTATTTATTATATTTAATAGTTAGCAATTTGCATTCGAAAGTAATGGAAAAGTAGGCTATACTATCCTGTCATATGTAAAACTTAAGTATACATGAAATAGTATGTTGCGTATTGAATAGCCATAGCTACATGCAGTAAAGTCTGAATTTCTTCATCTAGCCAAAGATCTACATCGTAGTCTACTTTTGTGACTGTAAAACAAATATCTCCACTTACAAAATCGGCTACCGCTATATTTACAAGCAAGCAGACAATGGGGACACAAAAAGCAGCTGAACTTACTTCGTCTCCCTACAAATCAGTATAAGAAGCATTCCAAAGGCCTCCCAAAAAGCGTACTGCTAAAAAAAATATTGAACAACCAGCGTCTAATTAACGAAAGGGGCTTTGTACAGTTACAGAATCTCTGTTTTCTGATATTTGCGAATCTGCAAATGAGAGAGATATGATACAGTGGATGTGAGGGTGTCATACAACAAGGGTTTCATATCGTGTGTGTTGGCTTGAAAAAGGGAAAGCAAAAGTTCGTGTGACTATATTTTACTAGGCATTGAAAGATATTCAGTCTTAAACTCGCGACACAGGGCCTCGCACACATCTATTACACAGTTATGAACCATTTATTTATTTGTACCAAATTGATTTGCCACCAACCTGTACTCACAACAAGAAGCTAGTTTATACAGTGCCGTAGCTTAATTCTTTTCCGCTGACAGTGGCTTCCGAAAACAAAATTCATTTGACTTAAGATGCTATTCTAAAGGTTCACATATGACTTAAATGTTGCCCGAGTTATTCTAAAGTTGTTGAACCAATCTTCATATGTGAAAACATTCCGCACAACCTTCTCCCGCCAGTTCTGACTCCTTTCCTTAATCCAGTATCGTCTTTTACGACGCTACATGGATTCCAGGTGTCTATTCAAATATAACATGTTCTGAAAATATCTGTTGGAAGAAAAATTCCGTTTCTCTTTGCTGTATGACTCATTCCCGTTCCAATTGTTTAAAAAATGTTTGTAAGGTAAACAACATTTGTCATACGATTATCAATAACAATAATTTTCTCGTTTCCATTTCACTTGAATTTGAAATTTACTCATATGTGCAGCAGCTGGTGATATAAACAGTTCATAAAAGTTTATTTGCGTAATTATAGACAACATAGATTTCAGTCCTACCACCATTAAAAATTAGCCAGAGAATTGAAATCTATTTCAGTCGGTTTCGAAGTTTTACATGGAAATGGGTATCGTCTCAGTCTGGAATGAATCCTCAATTCGTTTTGAAATCGACATGGACACGTAGTAATTGTTTATGTCAGTGATCGTGTCTGAACTGAGCACATACCCCTTCTCCCACACCCGAATTATTCAATTGCATTTAGTTACACTAGTACCTATTACTGGTTTCAAAACCCATTTTTATTAAAAGCAAATTTAAATATATTTTTTTGTATAGCGTTTACCATACTTTCAATAATAATTAAGTTGAGTAACACATAACGTAAACAAAAATAAATTATTATTTTTAAAATTGGGTATTGGTCCTGTTGTTATTGGCATACATGTATTAAACAACATGTAGCCATTTCGTGAAAGCTTCAAAATCGAGGGATTTACATAAGACATGAACCAACAACTTTAAATTCATGCTACCCCTTACATAGCACTAACCGTGTACCGAGTGTGAAGAAATTTTGGAAAATATTCCTCAGATATTTAATTTTATCAAAAAAGTTGGAAGGACAATTTTTTATTCAGTAACGTATGAGCAAAAAAATATAAAACTGAAGTCGCTATATTAATTGGGGTTAAAAAAATCGTGTTTTGTTTAAGGTATAGTATAGTATAGAATTAAAATATCTGTAAGTTTGTGTCACATTCACAGTTGGTCATTTACTCATCTTACACCTCTTGAAGGGCCCTCAGTCATTAATATAGAAGAAAATACATGCCTGAGCTGTAATGTGGTACCATATTTTATGCGACCAGCCAGTGAGTCGCTGCTGTCTTCTTGAGCACACGGATATTCTTGGTCTACAGGCCAGAGAACCTGCGAATTTTTCCAGTATCTAGTGCGTACCGAATTATATGAAATTATGAGTAATAATTAATTTGTATATCACCTGTGATAAAGAATTTTCATAAAATTCTGCCACTAACTATAAACACGGCATGAACAAAATACATAAAATTCGTGTCACTTTACTAAGAACTATATTTGAACCGAATTTGATGAAATTCTGAAAAATGGTTATCCAGAGTTCTCGTGTGATAGAAAATTGAATAAAATGTTCACAATTTTGGTTGTATAAACACAGAACAAACTTAACGCGTTAATGCCAAGTTAACTAATTATTTTATAAATACTTAGGTTAATTAATTAATCCAAGATTAAAAACCACGAACAGGATGTGTAAAAAAACATAAAAGGAAGTCCCCTTGCTAAGCACTATACGCGTATCGAGTATGACGTAGTCCTTCGAAATGGTTCTTTAGGTGACTCGGACCGTCAAAAATGTTGAAGTGGCCTCCGTTTCGAAAATACGAACACAGTATGAACAAAAAAACATTAAAGTCATGTCAACATTATAAGTAATATATGTGTACCTATTTTTATGAAATTCGGAACAATGAATCATTAGATGTTTCGTTTATTTTTTCACAAAAATATTAAAATATCTGCTGTTCTTAAAATATGAACATGAAATGAACAAAACGTTGATGAAATTCGGAAAAGGATTTCCTAATAAAGGTTATAGTGTGATAAAAATGTAAACATTTCACAGCTTCGAAAATATATACACGGCATGCACTAAATAACCAACATAAAGTTCAAGTCAGGTTAGTAACTACTGTATGTGTACCTTAATTTAATTAAAATCAGTCCTCAGGTTCACACACACATGGACTCACACATACACGCTAAAATACAGACAGACAGGTTATTATATAAGCTTATTCTCCCTTCGAAAGATAGGCTAATACAATTGCGCAAATACCCCGTCATTTTAACTCCACTGCAGTTGTTAATTTTAACGTGTTACCTTAACGTGTTATCGCTGAAATAAATGTGCGCTCGTTCGCAGGAAGAGTACCAAAAACGAACCTCCACATTCGAAGGCGAGTGTTGTATTTTTACCGAATTATGAAAAATATTAAGAAATTCCGTTGAAACTGTAAGGCAAAAGGTAGGGCATTGGTGCAGTGTTTGTGCACTGTGTAAACCATATGATTGAACTCGAATATTAATCACCTGCTCTTGAGTAAAGCTGAATATATATACAGCTGGACCACGTGCCAAACTCCGGGACGGGATTGTTTGTGTAAACTAAAGGGGGTTTACTCTGTGGAACACTATTGTCTGGTGAATATTAAGAGAGCTAAAAGTCAATGAAATCTACATTTTGAAATACATTTATTGAAAAATACTAGAAAGTATAAGAAAAGGAGCCACCAAAATTGGCACAGAGCTCTAAGAATCGGAGCAAATGAATATGTGAAAAAGGGTTGACGCAACGTTCCCTTTCACTGTTTATGTAGGGGTTACTCAACTCAATTGTGTAAGTAACGCTCAAATACTAAGCAGTATTAAAATATTAAATGCATATAATTGCTTATCGGGCAAAATTTAGGAGAAAATACCTCTTGCGTTAACTCACTCCGGTAAACAGATTTCAAGAAAATGCGTATCAAAATACGAAGGTGGAGTGTAACCCCGCACAGGTAGGAAATAAAATGGCTTTCTGAGCCATGCTAACTGCAGCATTGAATAGTTAAATTAAGTACAGTAGCGAGAAGAACAGCCACATCTGGGCGCACCACAATCCCTAACACATGCAGCCTGTGAACAACCAAGTGCACTACGATGTCAACATGCGGGCTGGCATTGTCAACTATCATTTGTTAGGACCTTTTTGGCGAACTGACCACCTCAGTGGAGTCCACTACTTAACGTTCCTGCAGGATGTATTGCCGGAATCGATGGAGGAGGTACCACTGGCAATTCGCTACATCACGTGGTTTTAGCACGATGTGACACCACCACATTTTTCTGATGCCGTATGCCGCCATCTTAATACCACGTTTGCAGGTCGCTGGATATGCAGAGGAGGCCCATCCATTGGCCGGTTTGATCTCCATATCTGACTCCATTGGATTGTTATGGGGTCATGTCAACTCCCTGATTTACGTGACGCATGTGACTAGCCAAGAAGATCTCATGGCACGTGTGATAACCGAATTTTATCGTGTACCAAACATTTATGTACGAGTCCAGGCCAACCTGATCCATCATTGGCAGCTGTGTGTTGAAGTAGGAGGACGGCAATTCGAACAGTTGTTGTAAATACGTATTGATATTCATAAATACGTATGTAGTGCGTACACATGCATTGTTCCTACTTGTGATGTGTTCCTTATTCTGTACACGCGATATCTCTTATCTAATTATTAAGACAATGGTTGGTGTTGGCAATTTCCCGCTAGCCGGCGTGTTCGCATTCCGCCACTGCTCCGTTTCTACCTCATTTCAACCTCATCAGCTCTCAAGAAATTACTGTTAAGAGGATTATGTATCGAATGTAATTTCCAAAGTGTGAGGCGCGAAAACCGGTGCGTGATTAGACCGACTTTGCTACACGTGACGTACTAATCGGCGCGTAGTATTCTTTCCAGATAATTGTTCTGTACCACTTCGAGTAGCGACTCTACACTTTTATTTGTAGGTAGTATAAAATACTTAATCATTTCGGCTTGCGTGTCTTTCTTCTTAAGAAATCGAGTGGTACTTTTTTGCTGACGTTAGAAGAAAAGAATGCGGTTTTCAGCTTCTTTGTGGTGCCCCAAAATCGTGATTCTAATAAGAATGCTGCATGTTTAAGCGTTTTTATTTCAAGTGTTTGTTATTTTTGTAGATACATGGGTTGATAATATATTTAGCAGTTTCGCGTAAAAATTAAATGATATCACTTGGTACCCTACAGCATCGTTCAATCAACACATGTTAGTTGTCAAATGTCACCCAAATCTCGCTACTGTACTCAATTTAACCATTCAATGCTGCAATTAGCATGTCTCAACAAGCCGCTGTATTGCCTACCTTAGCGGGGTTAAACTGCACCTTCGTATTTTGATTCATATTTCTTGAAAACGGTTTACCGGAGTGAATTAACACATGAGGTACTTTCTCCTTAATTTTGCCCGATAAGCAGTGATACACATTTAATATTTTAATACCGCTTAGTATTTAAATATTACTTACACAAATAGGTTGAGTAACCCCTACATATTCAGTGAAGGGGAACATTGCGTCAACCACATTTTCACAGACTCATTTGCTCCGATTCTTAGAGTTCTATGTCAATATTGGTGTGGTTATTCCATATACTTTCTAGTATTTTCCAACAAATTTGTTTCAAATTTTTAATTTCAAAAACCTGTAGCTCTCTTAATATTCACCAGGCAACAGTGTCTGTCAATGTAACCTCCCTATATTTTACATAAACAATCCCGTCACGGAATTTAGCACATTAATTCTAGTCTACGCTGTTTGTATGTATATATATATATATATATATATATATATATATATATATATATATATATATATATATATGCGTGGGCGTGGGGCTTGTGTGGTGCATGTGGGTGCATGTGTGTTCGTGTGTGTAGGACTATTAAACAAATCTCGTTTGTACAAAAATGGGTGTAATATGCTAATGTTCAAAATGCATACTAATATAAATTTTCATTGTGATATTCTGAACACTTCCTGAAGTTCTAAATATTTACGTTAGCTTGTACAAGTCTTAAACATGTTCACAAAAGGGCGCAAAGTTTATCAGTATAGTTTTTCAGTACAATACAACGGACGGTATCTGCTGTGCGGTTAAAAGTGAACGTGTTACTTGCCACATTATTACAAGTTAATTAAAATGGTAGAATGATTAACGGAATCGTAGGATTATTGTAGTCTATTTTAAATTTCTGGCTCTTATTACTAGATACTGGAAAAATTCGCAGGTTCACTGCCCTGTAGGCTAGCCTCCAAAAATATATGTGTATTTAAGCAGACAACATATGCTCATTAGCTGCTCGCCTGTATTCCATTACAGTTTTATTATTGGCTCAGCTACTTCCAGGAAGCGCCTAGTAAGTAGAGGCATGCAAAATTCGCGTTATTTTCTGACAGCTGACTAGACTCCGCGTGACTATAGGCTCGTTCGACGTCTCCCACTGGCCGATATTGTCGTGACTGCCGCGGAGAATGCTTGCACGGTAGAGAAGCCAATCTCTGCAAAGACGTAACACACATAAATGACAAAACATTAAAGTTCGTGAACAATCGAATAGGAGATTATGCTCTGTTATTTGTAGGAAAGTGAAGTTTAGTCTGCTACCAAATGATAAAGCGAATTTTGTTTGTCTCTACTAGTAAGTCAGCGGCCAATTGTGAACGTAATACAGACCTATATATAGGGCTAGGAAAAATTCGCGAGTTCAACGACCAACATGCTAGAATCCAATGTCCTATGCGTACTCGAGCCCCGTCTATTCGTTCATTGTCTTCTGTCTGAATGAGTAGCAGCTAGTGGGCAAATGGAGGGGCTTCGGTTTTCACATGATAGTGGATTCTAGCATGTTGGTCGTTGAACTCGCGAAATATTCCTAGCCATACCTATATATTTTCTCGAATCCTAGCTTGCGCCTATAAGAAAACGCGAATTTTTCATGTCTCTACTTATCAATAATATTCTCGTATATTCACTTTTCCTAAGCTTCGTATGATACGATTAAATGTCTGTAATGAAGCCTTTTGTTCATTATTTTGTTTCAGGACCAAACATTAAGACTGCTGTTGCAATACTAAATTGCTTAATTGCCCGCCAGTTATGTTTCGAAGATTCTTCATGCTCCGCAATATTAGAAATAATTCCACGAGTATGTGGTCCAGAACTTGGTAAGTGATCTAACAATATTCCTGATATTTTTTATATTTTTGCATTAACGTTATATTGATGTTAAAATAGATCGCAGGCTTTCGCGGCCGTTGTCTGCATTTTCTTGGCTTGTGGGTGTGAGCCAAGAAAATATATTGATGTTGTTTGATATGTTTTAATTGTATATAAACTCTCTCATTAAACGTAATCATTCTTATTTTCGAAGACATAAATAACTGCTGTAATTAACAAAGCTTGTACCGTTATATTGCAGTGAACATTGTTCGTACACGTAATATGTAAAATCGTTTCGTTCACAATTTATTTTACATAGAGTTAAAATGAACATATGTATAGTTAAACTACAAAATTAACTTTAATTTGGTGGATTGCTAAAGTTCTTAAATTTGTATATGTATACAGGTTGTTCAAGGGCTAGCGGTGATTGATTAAATTTTTTTGTAAGCAGATAGTCGCGATTAGTTTATTTGTCATTTAGTTTGTAATGATATTTTCTGTAATATTCATACAGTTATATTTTAGATATTTGACTGTCATAGAATCGAAGTTAAGCGAAAGGTGTTATGTGCAAAATGAAATTTTATATAATTGCATTTTCAAATTTCGACTGCAGTTTCTTACTAACTATTTAATTGGTCTAGAAAGAAAGAAGCATGCCAGCTTTTTCATAATTTTCTATTATTTTGCAATAACTCGTAACATATCTACTAAAATTTCAAATTAAAAATATTGTCGTGCTTGTTTTTCCTTCAGCCCTCCAGTTTCAGCAATAAGATGAACCATATGACCATCCCTATCTGCAAGCATTTTGTTAGATACCAACCAGTTTTCTATAGTTTGTCAACAAAGCTGAGTGGAAAAGTAAAGTATGTTACGATTTTTACATTTTCACAGTAGAAATATACATAAATCATTTACTCTGTGACCTTGCCATTTGCTCGTAAAACGCCACAGTTCACAGTAGCACATTTTTATTGAAATAAGCCAGTATTTGTTAAATTCTAACCTCCATTCTGAGTTCATAGTTAACAAGTTTTCACTATATTTGTGCCAGGAGAACTGCTAAAACAGCCTAATTTTGCACCCTGAAAAGCAAAATTATTCGGGGGAGGATGGGTAAATGTTGAGAACTGAAATATTGTCTACGCCACTGGTACGTATGAACGTATCCTGTTAGTGTTAGCGCCTCAATGTGTAACACGTGGGCGACGGGGCTGGACAATGGACGACTTGAAAAGAGGCGGAGCTTCAGTCAGGCGTAGGATACAATTCCTATCTCCATGGATACCGCAGCCGAACATAACCTTCATTTAGGTGTTTGGCTTCATATGTCCCGGATGAGATGTACGTCAAGAAAGTTGGTTATTTGTTTGGAATTTGCCGTTTTTTTTTCAGGTAAACATTAATCTTATGTATTTGCGTATCTAAACCATGAAGTAGAAACTACTATTTTTTACCCTTGCGTGCAAATCTGTCAATGCGCAACATTTTTGCTTTCAGCAATTACCAACTAACAAATCAGCATGTTTGTAAACAAGCTTTGTTTCCCACAGAACTTTTCCCCTGCGGTGACGTCAGGGGGCATGTACTCCCAGTCGTCCATACAATACTGCGGCTGCGCGTCGCTCCCAGATAGCGCCACCGAGCTGGCTGTCACACGAGCAACTATACTGACACTGCGCATGTGTGCCATCCTCTCCACTTTGAACCTACCTCCCCTTATACGGCTAGGTCCTTGCATGTGCGCTGGAGAATGGCGGCAGCACATTTCGGGTTCGTTGCAACGTCGAACATATGTGGATGTGAGTTTTGCTTCAGTTTGAAGTTTGAAAAATGAATATTGCCTACTTTAATTTTTAGCGTTTCACAATTTAAAAATTAAGGAAATGAATAGCTGTAAAATGTGTTTTAAACAATCCATGGTAACTCTTAAACCCGCATAGTTATCGAGGTGATATTTTTCGCCAGAATGAAACCCATGCATGTCCATAAAAACCAATTTCCAAGGATTTTTTTAAATTCGACATCCAAGGCATTAAAAATATAACTGTGCAAAATATTTCTACTCAATCACTTTAAATTCTTCAGATATCTAAATGATATTTGAAGGGGAATGAAGCTTACGTGAAACCTAAAATGCTTTTTTATGATTTTTCAAAGTTTGACAGTTAGGGGGTGGAAAGATGTGAATTTGTTTCTTAAATTACGAAATGCAGACATGACCATGGATAAATTATTTAAAAGTTATTATTTTTTGTCATCCTATTGATTACGTAGGGGTATTCCTCTTTTGTCACGGTCCTGTATTTACACATTTAATTTTTCTCAAGAATTCTGACGACATATCTTTATGTAGTATTTTGTACATTGGTAGGAAGAACTGAGATTTCGAATCCCATTACTAGCAGCAGCTGGAGGAAGAGTTAACTTTCCATTTAAAGTTTAAACATTTAAGAGTGGATTTCCCTTGCGGCGGAGACATCTTTTAATGGGTGAAAGGGTTAAACTGTATTTTTACCGATATTTTTGATATTTCATAAACCTGGTGAGTTATCGTTATGCTCTGAGGGTGAAAAGTCGTAAAATTTATTTTCTACATGTCCTTAATACCACATTAACATAATATGATAAAGTTATTTATTTCTCCAAAAATTCCAAGCGGCCAAAGCCGCGGTCGGCAGCTATTATGTGTGTATACAGGTTGTTCGGAAATTCACATTACAAACTTCTAGTGCTAGTAGGCTACAGGGGACTGAGTAGACTGTATATACATATTTATTTATATACATGTGTGTGTGTTGTGTGTGTACACCTGGTTTCCCACATGTCCAAGTCCTATCTCAAATTGGCTCCCAAAATGTTTACCTTACCGCCGGGATCTCCCAGATTTTCTGGCCGGGACGACGGGACGAAGCTGTAGGCTGGCGTATTTCCTCAGGGAATTCCCGTTCCTTCGCTCTTACATTCTGACGTTGCTTCATACACACATATTTCGTCTACAGTTTTCTCTCACGACCATAGTTGTTAAGAGTCGGCCATATCCCAAACTCATTCATGTGGGTTGCGAAATAGTAATGTACTTGCCCCTAGTTTAGTCACGAAGTCACATCATAAAATTTATTTCCATAACTAACTGCCACTAAAAGGGCAATCTGTAACTCATAGCACAGGGTTCATTTTAGTCACTGGCCATATGTTCGCTTTCCGCCCACCCTAAAAAAATTATTTTTTTAATCCGAACAGAATGCTAGAACGTGACTGTTACATTGTTTTAAGTGCGAATGGGTGTCTCCTTGTTCGTATGCGCAAAGCATTTTGTGGATGAGTTTTCTTAGCATGAGTAATTGACCATGAGACAATTCGGTCAGTGTAAGGGAAGCAAACCCTATGTCCTCTGTCTGGGTGAACAATTGGATAACCTTTCATCATGTGCCTACTGCTGCAGAGTTTTTATTACCTTGGTGTGGGCAGTGGATGGCTCTGGCCCTCCTCCCTTCGCTACGCCACTAAGGGACAACATTGTGTAACTGTATTAACTCATCTTCCAGTCTAACACTACGCTCATGACAAACTCAGCATGCTTTCTAGTCCTTCGTAGCGGGCAATGATACTGCTGTTTGAAGAGTGTGGCTCAGGTTGATTGTGGCAGTTGACCAGCTGCACCCCTGCTGTGCGCTCAGAAACACAGGAAAAAAGGAGAAAGGGGGAGAGAGACAGGTTTTGACACGGCAGTGACTTCTTACCTATGATTGCAATGTATCGCAATTTGGTCAAAATATAAAGTTAAGGGTACTTAGTGATTAATCCTTAGTTTTTGTTACATTACTCACCGCAAAAAATCTTCTAAACTGATTTATACTCAACTAATGGAATTAAAAAGTATGACTGCTCTATACAATCACAAATTACATAAAACCTGTCACTAGTAGGCAGGAATTAACGCAAATAAAAGTTTTTTTTTTGTTATATTATTAGCTTTCAAATGATATGTCAAACATTAATGTGCGATGATTATTAGCTGAAATAATCATGATCAATACGAACTACTGCACAACAATGGAATTCTGAGCAATGCAGGTTAAAATTAACTATATCGTTTCACCAGAAATAAGAATGATGTAGTTTTGAAATATTGCACAGACCTTCCTTTGTGTGTTAGAAATTGATCCTGCAAAGTCTCATATCTCATATGCAGGCGTCATATTTTTTAGGCGGTAGCGGCGTAAGTGCCAAAATACGCATATCTATATATATAAAAATGAAAGCTGACTGATTGACTGACTGACTGATTGACTGACTGACTGACTGACTGACATATCAAACTGCAGCCCAAACCACTGGACCTAGAATCGTGAAATTTTTTGTGGGGGTTCCCTTCAGGTCGTAGGCGAGCACTAAGAAGGGATTTTTCGAAATTCAACCTCTAAGGGGGTGAAAAGGGGTGAAATGTGTTTCCGAAGAAAC
>PNEQ01023612.1:0-20441 GCA_003012365.1 Medauroidea extradentata | reverse complement strand
GTTAATTAACTTAGACAATTAAAGCACAAGAATATTTACCATTAATTAATTAAACACTACAAATCACAAAATCCTGTCATATATCCAATCAACAGTTACTCAAATGACATTGTACAACCTTAACAGTCCTAAGGGAGGATGGCTCACCATGTACAGTGCATCACCCAGAGTGCACCACTGTCTTCACTCTTGAAGTCTTCGGTTCGACTCCCGTCGCAAACCTCGTCTTCACCTGTCGACCCGCAGCAGAAGCCCTCTTGTCTCATCCAGTACTGCTCCGAAGGTATGTGCCTGTAGCCTCGCAGTAGACTCCGACGTCACCAAGACGTCTTCCTGACATCACCAAGATGTCTTCCTGACATCACCAAGATGTCTTCCTGACATCACCAAGATGTCTTCCTGACATCACCAAGATGTCTTCCTGACATCACCAAGATGCCCTCACCAGCCTCTCTGCACAAGCTTAACACCTCCTCCGGGCAGTACCAATAGCGAACTCTCGAAGCACATCTTCTCTTGAATCACCAGGTAGACAGTCTCTTCAAGTCACCAGTTACTGCCCTCCTCGACACAACACCGCCAGTGTTGTTCTCCACAGCTCACCACCTCTGCAGCACTCCAACACAACACCGCAAGTGTTGTTCGTCCTTCCTGTAGCTCGCTGACGTCACACAGCCTCGACACCGACCACTGCCGTCTTGCTGCCACCCTCGGGACGCCACACCTCGTCAGCTGAGTCGCGCCGACACACAACACCTTAGTGTTGTCTGTCCCTTCTGCAGGGCGCTGATATTACTCAGACTCGACACCGACCACCGACGGCGTGTTGGCATCCTCGAGGCGCCACACCCCGTCAGCTCCGCCGATGTTACATCAGCCTCGACGCCGTCGTGGTACCGCCCCCAAGGCGATGAGTCCTTAAATCTGCGCCGCCACCAGCGTCTCCTCTCGGCCCGTCACTTCTCATGACCATCGTCGTCCCAGTGGCAACGGCGCCCCTAGGGGCGCTCGCTGCCTCACACCTCTCTCGGTCTCACTTCATCTTCACTATCACAAGACTGCACAAGGCTGACTCTTCCCGACTCTCTTCCAGACTCTGCAATACTAGACTCCCTGACTCTCCACGACTGTCACTTCCCGACTAACATAAGACTGACTCATGTTGCGCAGTACCGAGGCTTTTATTTGGCCCCTTCAGTGACGTCAATGGCTGATGCAATATGATGACCTGTGATCTAAAAATAGACATTACCTCACTCGTGACTATTGATAGTCACGTATTCGCCCTGGCGTCATCGGGGAATCACAATGACGTCTCTCGGGAGTTGCGACATAGATGAGAAAACCCATGACATCTCTGGTTGACTCACAGGGCTGACCACCCAGCATGATGTAATGTGCCTGCTGCCCGGCCAACAAGCAACAATACTAACACGTAAATTCCACAATTAGCACTCAAATATTTCACGGAAAATGTCATATAAACGAGCATTTCTAAGAATGGACAAGATTTTAAAAAGTGACTACTCAATTTCTCCAACTTCATAACATTGGCAGTGGCCACCAATTTCACTGATTTGTACACCACAGTGAAAACTATTCGTTTCGTTCTAGTCCTCGGCTACATATGCTCTGATGATGCAAGTCAATTTTCCGGACAATCAGATGCCAATTTCCTCTTTCCCAGTAACAATTAAGAATGTCATGGACATAAAAAAGACATCACGGGGAAGGAGGGGGAAGAAATTTCGAGATACCCTATCGAAAGAATGTATACGCTTTCATCCTCCTAGCATTATGTTTTTACCATGGGCGTTGCTGGGTTCCATCGGGCTAAAGAATTTGGTAAAACAAAGAGAGTTTACGACAATTTTCCTAATTAAGTTACAAATCTTATAAGAATTTACAACACAATACATAACACTAATTAATGTTGTGCTTGGTAAGGGTTATGCTACATAACACTGACCTGTGGTGATTTGGATTTTTGTTATGTTCTAAATAATGTACAATTAAAGCAATATAAAGGATCAGAAATATTAATCTACATCCCCTCTAATAATACACACTGTAAAAATTCCTTTGGGCTGTTCAGCTTGCAGTAAGTTAAAGAACTCTTGCTTTACAAGCACTGGGAAAGTTTAACACACATAGCTACTTTTGGAATGATTTTATTCTTATTTTATGTTGCGTGCGCGCACACCCACACACACAGATATATCATCGTACAACATTTTGCCACTAGTATTTTCGTCTCCAATTCAGCCCAGGATTAAAGTGATGCACTTATGCGGCAGTTTCAGGGCACCTGTATACACGACGCAAAAACTTAAATGGCAGAAACAGTAGGTTACCAAAGTTGTAATACACGTAGTGCGATTTTAATGTTCATATATGTCACCTCAATCGCTCTCATGACATACAAATGTTGTTACTCCCCATCTCGATTCCACTGTCTTCTAGGCCCGGTCTGCCATGTCACAACTCGCACCCACCCTTCGCCCACGCTCTGGCACTATACCAATGTGTCTACCAACCCTGGTCCTTACCTATGCTAGTCCTACATGGTCTCACGTTTCTTTGTACCCTCTCCCCTCCGTCCACTTGCCCATTTCTGCTTCCTTGGGGTTCGTCACATCCTTGATTTTCCACGCGCTACACTTCGCACCACCTCACTTGAAAGAACCCAGCTCCCTCATCTAAACTCCATCCTCTACCAAATGTCTCCACAAATGTTCACGCCATCCCAACCTGTACATCCGGCGAATGGGCGACCCGACCCGCCTCCAGCTGCAGCGCACCTCGGCGCCCGATCTTCTCCACTGACCATTCAGAGCGAAGTGGCGCAACGGTAACACGTTGGACTCGCATTCTGGAGGATCCGGGTTCGATCAGCAGCCCCGCCATCCTGATTTCAGTTTTCCATGGTTTCCCGAAGTCACTCCAGGCGAATATTGGAATAGTTCCTTAACAAAGACCATGGCCGACTCATCTCCCAGTTCCTTCCTTGGTACCAATTTGTGTTTCGAAGTCTCTAACACCGTCTACAAATGGTGTGTAGTAGGTGGGTTGGAGGTTGGTAGGGGAAGTAGTGAGGTGGTGGTAAGGTAAGTGGGCTTTACGTCTCGTCGGCACCGAGGTCATTAGAGACGATGACACACAACTTTGTACTTTGTATGCTAGGGAACTAGGAGAGGAGTCGGCCATGGCCTTTGTTAAGAAACCATTCCACTGAACCGATTTCGGGAATCCATGGAAAACCGAAATCAGGATGGCGGGGCTGGTGATCAAACCCGAATCCTTCCCGAGTGCGAATCAGTACATGTTACCGTTGAGCCACCTCGCTCGGTGTGGGGTGGTGGTAAGAAGGTAGGAACGACATTGGTAAGTGTGGGTGGTAGGTATAGGTCATTCGGGATAAAGTGAGCACTAAAGATTTAACCTTTGAAAAAAATAATTAGCTGTTAAAGTCACCATTAGCAAGAGTTACTTTACTGCTTGTATGGTTGGTAGCGATTCATCGCATGTAGTTCCGTGTATTTACTATTTGAATACAACATTAGTTAAAGAACATCAGATGAAATCGACCTCTCTGTTAAAATATACTTCAAATATATTTAAGATCTTATTGACATTCCTACTTACAGTATAATTAGACTCAACTGGCGCCAGAAGAATGTGACGCTATCGCAGACCTCAAGTCATCTTGGTCGTTACAGCTTGCTCCGCGCTTCAGACATTTCAAAATTTCACCGACAGGTGGCATTACAGTTAGGTTCACGCCGTTTTTTCGCCACTTCGCCAAGTTGCATCATTTGCGTGTGTTTGTCCGTTGTGCGTATATACATATTCAAATGTATTGGAAATTACTATGAATATCATTGCCAAATGATGTGAAACCATCGGTATTCTGTAAATTATGTGTTACGTTTGCCAGCCTAGAAACATAATACATTTTATTTCACATATTAAGAAAATACGTTATTTATTGTTTCTGAAGTGCGTCACCGTTCGTGGCAGCAGAACTGGACGAAACTTGAATTCTTGAATCGCGTATGTCACGTCTGTTTTAGTGGCGGTTTTGAGTTACAAATCCAAATAAAATATGCCCGCCTTTACGAAATTCGTAACGGCAATAGCTCGTGTTGTATAAATTAGTGGATGGATAGAAACCAGTATTATAAGACGTTAACTCGCAGGTATTTACAACTACGATTACTTTTTACTATATCTCATATTCAGCCCCCGTGCATTTAAAGAGTAGATATTTTAGCTAAAATTCATCGGAGCAGTTTAATGTAGTTGTAAACATTGCACGGCCCTATGCAAATAAAAGCACGTGGCAACATTTAGGTTTGCATTCGGCGGAAAGATATAAACTGGCAGAAAATAGAAATTAATCAGGGCTTTGAGTGTTCACTTTATTCCGAATCACATATAGCCTCCAAACTGTGGAATGACATACGAAATAAAAAATAAATAGATTGCCTGAAGAAGCTGAGGAAGGTGAGTTAAAAATACAAACGGAATTAACTCGACCCTATTCCAAACTCTTGTCCACTCCATAGCTAACAAAATAAATATAAATGTCCTAATTCATTTTTGCAACATAGTAGCACAGATAGATTGTAAAGTAAGTTCCATAAAAAGCAAAAAATTGTACCTGTGTAATATCATTATATATCATCAAATTATCATATCCTAGAATTAGTTAGATTTATTTGTAAGTAACTGCAATTTGTATGTGTATATTCATGCTGTATGTACATATGTCACGTAAATGTTGTAAACCGGCCGGCCTATGGCTGAACTTTTACGTGGGTAAATAAATAAATAAAAATGACGGTTATAAACACAATAAAATCGTCGATATACGTTGAACCCAAAGAGCTACCGTGCAAGCAAGCTGCACAGTTATTATTCAAATGATGTATACGACGTTCTATTCTACGTAACTGTTTCACTAGCTGAAAATTAGGTGCTCATGTAACGACTTGGAAGCGGCAATTTTAAACTTGAATAGTTATAAGCAGTACATGCTAAACACAGACCAAAATTCAAATAATAAGTTATACAATTTGAATTCGTAATAGACTATCCCTGCAAAAACTTTAAAACAGTCTCACAAATCTAATTCATTAAGGAAACAGATTCTTACAATATAACAGACGAGCCAATCGATTATCAACGCAGAGCTTCCTGCGGTACGTCCACAGATGACAGAACAATGCAGTTTAGTGTTTTTGGATCTTACATAATTTTCCTTTATTCATTTCATGTCTAAAATAGAAACATGGCATAAAAACTGAAATATTCAGATTTGTTAAGGTTAGTGTATACAAACTAAAAATATCAAACTATGGTTTTACATCCTAGGTACTACATTTTACCGGGATGATGCATTCGTTAAGTGTAAACGCTTGCGTCCTACACTAGTCTCTGTAAGAAGCTGTAGCTGTTACTTTTATCTTATCTCGCAGTGTTAGCAACCGAACGAAGACTGCTTATTATCCAGGTAGCAAGCAAGGCTGGTATGTTGGCGCCGTCACACCGGCCAGCAGAAAGCGTGATATTTCTATATACACATACGCAGCTTGTTATTACTAAATGTTCCCTCCTGTATTAGCGGCGAGGTACTACAAATGCTACATACACAGCCACAAAAGGAAAATATTCTAGTCAAATATGGTTCCTATTTTTTTGATGAACGATTTTGGAGAATAGAGTATGACAGTATGACATTTGCTGTTAAAACGTTTCCTGTAATATCGGCATATTTCCTACATCTGATGAATTAACATCTGTGATTTATGGTAGTTGATTATCGATAGTTGACATGAGCTATGAAACGCACTGATTTACAAACATATAGTACTTATGTCTCGAAACGTTATTGCAAATAAACATGCCTTCAAAACCAGAATGGGACACTATTTCTTTCCTGATTTTGTACGGGTATCATTAGGTCTACAGACAATCGCACGGTTGTAGGATAACTTTGCCGACATGATTACTAATTTTAAAAAAATGGTAACTGTTCGCATGTGTGTTCTAGGATCTTCCCACAAAGGTTAACTCACAAGCCGGGTTTCCGACAGGACAGACACAAAGCAGGGACCAAGACTTGACCAAATTTGTCATCAATATATCCCCAGTGTCAGAAAATGTGATGATATTCAGAGAAACGTGTCGGCATGGGTATGCGTCGTCACGGCGAGGCAGATGTCGAATCATGTGGACTGGACATGATTGACAGAGCTACAAATACTGGACTTCATTTCATACTTCACAATCAGTAGTGGACAGAAGTAATCGACGCGTAATTGGCAGCTGTGTATTGTGACTGAGATAGCCTAATGCTGCGGAGTTCAAGACACGATAGTTCACACGATGAAAATGCTAAATTAAATAAACGCCTTCGAATGTAATAATTAGACGCCAACCTTACAAACACACAAAAACGTTAGCATGCTCAGTCCACCGAATAGTGACCCATACAATTTAAAATACTGTCTATAACTTACATTAAGCAGCATTAACACTTTTAAAACATTAAAAACGTTGCAAACAGCACGCGGTTAAAACATTCTAAACCCATTCCAAGAAACTATGTAACGTGTACGCCAAAACATGAATGCCACACCTAATTTTATCAGACTAAAGTCACATTTTTATTGATAACGTTAAGTACCGAAAATTGCTAAGTCTTCTAAACGGAAAACGTTCCTTGATCCAAATATGTTAAGTTTATTAAATTTAATAACCGAACAAGTCGTTTTTCTTGGCAGCTGTCACGATGACCGCCGTGGCAGTTACAATCCAGCCACTGAGAGATAAGATAACGCCACGCTAGCACGGAAGGAGCAAGGCAAAATTCACCTCGGACCAACAAGACGGTTGGCAATAAATGATAACACAAGGACTCGGAAGGAATGTCGGCTGTTATGTTTAGTCGGCAGTTAACTCCACTTCGTTGCTCAGCATCTGAGCCGCACACAAAAGTTTCTCTATACGTCTGAGTTATTAAACACGAAATTATTTCATCAATAAGTTAACTTAAAATTGTCTGTATGGGTGTTTCAAAATGATCATACAAAAAGACAAATGCGTCAAATTCGTATAAAAAGTAACACCTAAAATATAAAAAATTAAACTTCCGCGCATTGGCATGTACGTTTTTTTTTCCTCCAGGCGAGGTGGCATAACGGTAAACCACTGAACTCGCATTCCGACGGATATAGGTTCGATCCCCGGCTCCAGCTGAGTTCGGTTTTTAAGGGATTTTCGAAATCACTCCAAGGTATACATTTAATTTGTTTTTATATTTAAATGCTAGACCGGCAGCGGCCAAAGTAACGTTAAAAGTTCATCCTGACATGCTCGAACTATTGTAACGTAAGGTAAATAGAATTTTTCTGTACAATCGCAAATGAAACATTTCTCTAAAAACTAATTTTCAAAAATATGGAAAAATAAAATAGTCCAATGTGGAGAGTGATTCCGAGCCTTAAGAAGGCGTGTTGATAAAATAAGCGCTGGACTCTTCAATTGAGATCTACACTTTTTGAAAGTCAACGTAGAAAAAACTACAAAACGGTAACACTTGATAATTTTATTTGTCAACTTTATGAGCAAACATTTACCAGAATTATGTATTTGTTAAGCGTGATCTCCTGCGCCGCAATTAAATGTAAGTGATCTCGGCGTCAGAGATTGTTCTTCAGATATACGTTAATCGAGAAAATCTTTGTTAAGAAAGTCTGCAAAAAAACTATTGCCCAGGACCGCTGGTATTTTATTCTTCCAAACTGGCTTTGAGAAACCTATAATTCTGAACTGATGATTTTAGCGCTGAATGATATAGCTATCATGCACTCTTCAAAGATGTTCAACACGTTAAATTATATATTTTTACGAAGTATGATTAGTTGTGAAGACTACACTGGTGCGTAGTGTCTCCTCTTACGAAACAATATTTCAGCTCGCATAGTTTTCTCATAACGGTGCGTCAAAGTCACAATTCTTATGTTACGCTGGCATACAAATAGCGAAAACCAGTTGAATTACTAAAACGAAATAATTCACATCGAAAAAACATTCCATACGCTATGTACCCTAATATTAGTAAAACTCACACTGAACAACTTTTGTATTTTTAAAAAATGCTGAATTTGCAACTTTTTCCTTAGCGGTTTTATTTTATTCAAATATTCAAAATATTACGTTATGAGTTTATAAATGTTAGGTTACGTAGCTGCGAATAATTTCATTTGAGTAAGACCATTGGTTTTCACTTTTTGCATGGCTGCGTAACATGCAAATTTTAACGTTGACGCACCATTATTACAAATGGTGAAATTTCGCGAACTCAATGACCTGCATGTTAGAATCAAATATCTTACGCATACTCAAGCCCTGTCTATTAGTTCATTGTCTGCTGTTCCACCGAGTAGAAGCTAGTGGACAAATGGTCGGAGCTTGAGTATGCATAGGATATTGGATTCTAACATGCAAGTTATTGAAATTCGCGAACGAATTTTCACCATCTCTAACCATTATGAGCAAACTGAATGCTAAAATTGATTCGTAAGAAAAAAACTGCACGCACAGCTAAATTTCATGAAAATACCAAATTATGACTTTATACATCTTGAACTTCCTTAAGGAACTAGCCCAGCCCAGCATTCGCCTTGAGCGCTTGCGAAAAGCCATAGAAAACCGAAATCAGGACGGTCGGTGTCGGGGATCGAAATCAAAGCCAAAGCTGCAGATTTGTCATGCTTTTATTTTTTGTTCACCACACTTTACGAAACTGGGTAAATATTTACTAATATATGAAAATGTTTCCAATAAAATATTTTGCAAAATTTATTTCGGTTATTAATAACTTTGTACCTTAGTAGGACGTCACATGTTTGAACATCTTCGGTCGAATAGCCATACAGGTAAATATATCATATAATCCTATGAAAATCACAAAAAGTTGACATTACAGCGCTGTTTTCCAAAATGGCGGACGAAAGCGGAGAACTGTTACATTCTCATTTTAGATACTAACAAGTTTAACTTCGGTTAATTATTTTGGAGACGTCGGCCACATTTGTGAATGACCATCCACTAAGGTGGTTCATACGCCTGCCAGGATAAGCTGCTCACTGCCATCCAGTAGTGTAATAGGAGAATGGTAACCATTGAATGAAGAGAAATAAAGAGGATAGAAGAGTAGTGAGCAACACAAGAAATAAAACGACGTGATCTTTGAACATGAGACAAAATGCTGCAAGTCAACTGTGCCACACCCCCTCACAAACACCAACCAAAGTCTTTCATTCCCCAAGCCCGTTTCTTCTCCATTTCCAGTTAAAGGTGGCAGATCTCTTTAAGAGCCCAAGTTTCCACAAGTTCTAGCAGAATGCCAGGAAACTGTCTTCATTCCAATCACTGGGATCATCTATAGATATGCCTCAATCGGAGTGAATAAGAGGTATGAATAATCTATAAATAGGGACTTATGATTTTCGCGAAAAGAATTTTCCCCACTTTGTTTCAGTACTTACGTGCACACCTGCAGTTCTGCTTCGTGATTAGTGGGCAGCGTTCTACTCTAATTTCACTGAGCCAATCACAGTAAGTTTACTGCAACACCACACGTATATGATTTGCGGGTAGAATCTCACGACTCGGACGTCCAATCACTGACCGTGAAGCAGAACTGCAGGTGTGTACGTAAGGCACTGAAACAAAGTGGGGCAAAACTCTTTTCGCGAAAATCAGCAGTCCCTATCTATTAGCGATCTGGTCGCCTGCAATAATGTCCCGGAAGTCTGGGAGCGAAGTTATTGTGTCAAACATTACTAAGAGAGCTGATGAATGATTCAGTTGTCATTATGCAATCGGCGAGTGCATAGCAACAGCGGAAAGTGCTTACAGTGCTCACAATTCAGGAGCACAACAGTCGGGGGTGGACAACGTTATACTGCCCCCCCCCCTTCCCCGACCACTAAAAACATAAACCTTAAACACTACCTGCCCACATTCAATATATTACATATATTCCTTATAATATTACTTGTTATTTATTTTAGTAATTAAGTTTAAAGTCTATTTTATGGACACAAAAATTGATTTTATAAAATGGTGACCGTTATACCTCCTTAAGGGTGTTCAAGTGCGATAAAATCATAATCTCATATTTCTATGGAATAGTGCTAGTTTTATAGACGATACTTGCGAGTACAGTTTCCCCTTACGACTTACTTAAATGAAATAATTCACGGTTAACTAACATTCCATGAGCTACGTAAAAAAGCATTTAGAAGCCCACACGTAATATTCTGAATTTAAAAAAAGCAAAAGAAAAAGATAAAAATTCAGCCATTTTTAAAAATAAAATAATTAATTGGAAGTTTTTCAAATACTTCGTTACACAGCCTATGGCATGTTATTTCATTATGAATTATTTCTGTTTAGTATGTCAAGTTGTTTTTACTATTTGCATGGCAGCGTAACATGAAAATGTTGACTTTGATGCACTGTTATGAGAATACTATGAGAGCTAAAATAGTTTCCTAAGAATAAACTATACTAAGTATCGTCTACAAAACTAACAGATTTCATACAAATATAAAATTATGAATTCATCGCACTTGAACACCCTTAACAATGAAAATTAGAACAGCTGTTACATGACGTCGCGCGCCACCCCCCCCCCCCCCAATCCCCTTCGAACCCTAGGGAATTTGAGAAGATGTGCCCCTGCACAATATAGATATTTCTCAGCATTAACTGAATTACTAAGTATGAATACACACCAGCTTTCCCAAGTCAACCGCAGTTTTTCAGCTCTAATAAATATATCATGCTGGCATCTTCGTGTTTTGCTGTAGGGATTAATGTTTTGAGGTTAAGTTCCGTGTTTGGCCTTCGCCATACATTCCTGCTCTTGTCTTTAAAGAAATGAGAAAACTTTGATCATTAAAGAATACGTCGATATTCTAAAATCCCATGCTCTGATAACGATTCAAAATCGCCAATTATATGCTGTCTACTACATGTTACAATTATAAACTGTATTTTCCTCGAAGGCCTCCCGTGCAAATGCGCTTTGTGCGATATTTTTCTTACAGTTTTAACTCGCCTATCTGTCCTTGTAGCTGCTCGATGCGATGGATACAACACTACAGGGCGGTTTTCCAGTGCCATAAACACAATACTCCGTCGCTTCCGACGTAAGTTGGGATTGCGCTTTTTAGAGACGAAGTATCGCGATGAGATATGTGAAAAACATCACGATATTCACAATATTTGGCGCTGCGATAAAATCACCCTACACAACGCTGCGATAATCCGATACATTGTGCTGCGATTGCGAAAGCATTGCGAAATATCGTGCTGGGATAAAGACCTAGTTATATTATGCTGCGTAATATACCACACTGTAAATTTATATTTTCTTTAGACCCATAATATTTATGTACAAAAGGGTACATAAAACTACAAACTTAAAGAGAATGAGGATTGTTTGATTAATACTGTAGTGTACTGCGTCGAGTAAACTGACAAGATATATTATGACATTTTAAAGAATTACACGGTTCTATGGGGAATGGGGATGATGGACGCCAATTCGCTGTTAAAATATAACAAACCCATCACATAGTTATAAAAGTGTAGCACGTCTTATCATCAAATCGAAACCACAAATAAATGTAATGCGATACTACAAAATCTATATAGCAATATTCCTTATCTTTTTACGCAACACATAGATAAAACACGACAAAGTTCAAACAGCAACTGTATGCTTTTTTTTTTTCTCGTGGTTCAATTTTAAAGATAACTAATTTTCAAACACATATTATTTTACTATATTTTAATGCTTCATTTTTTTTCAAGGAATAAGACTGGTAAATTTAAAAAAATGTTATACTTTTAAAAACAAAATTACAACATAAAAAATGTATTACCACGATTTAATTCCCATAAAACTCGTCCTTATCCCTACCAGTACGATCTAGTCGTGAAGTATTGCGCTGCAACGCTGCATGCTGTGGGTGAGCATCTCATAGCCAACTAAGAAAAAATTTTATATGTAACGAGCAACTACAAATTATTATACCTTAGCATCAACCTTTCCTTTCAGTGTCCGTCTTTGCTAACAATTTCACAATATTAATGTCGACCGCTAGTGACACAAATGTATCAGAACCAGGCAAAATCGATACCCATTTACAATTGTTTTTATAATCACAGTGCCCATTGTATTCATTCTTACTAAATGTAACCGTGGAAAATTCAGTACAGCTTGCTATTCAACACACAATGCCAAGGGTAAGCCATGTTTTTTTTTTCTGTGCTAAATTATTTAGGCCTATTACAGTATTTCCTTTGTAGTACCATCACATCGCTTCAGTTTATCACACTTCACCGAGTGAACTGGCGTAATGATGTCGCATTCAGAAACACCCGGGTTCGAATCTCGGTCCGGCCATCCTGATTTCGGTTTTCCATAATTTCCAAACCACCTCAGTTCTTGTCAGTTGTGTATATAATATCCCTGCTGTTGAAAAGACGTTACATCACAAAAATATGTTTTATACTTGCGAGTTATCTGCGAGTATTGCTCTGTCTCATTTTTAGTTACAGAAAACTACTTCCAAAATATCAAGACTATGAAACTTTCAAAAGAGTCGTTATTGAATTATGGAACTGAGATTACTGTATTGTAACCAAAAATCATATTGGCATCGATAATCATCACGGCTGGGCTGAAAAATATTGCGTATCGCTAAAAACTGCAGCATTTAAAAACATAGCATGACCCTAAAAATACCGAATACCGCGTAATTTATCGCAAAATCGAACAACGCTACATGTAAGCACTTTTGAACGACCAAACATGTATTCGGTTTATATTGCCCCATTTATACGAATTTATTTTTTGTTGAATTGACCGTAGTAAAGCTAATAGTCACAATCTTAAAAAAGCTTTTGTGAATGAGTCTGCAATAATACTATCTGACTAAGTTGAGAAGTATTAAAGTTCCCTATGTTTTCACGTTATACTAACGCACACTGCAGCGCAATGATTACTGATATGTCTACGACAACTCGTCCAGCAGACAGAACAATTTCATCTTGTGCGACCATAGTAAATCGTATACATTCACGGGCGTTCGGTTTACAGCTTTCGTTTATTTGCCTTCTTGTGGTCCCCCATATGATTACGGATACTGAAGTCGTCAAATTACAGTTAGAAACACTTAAAACATATTTACACTAGCGTAATTTACATCGTACAGTCAAATAAAATCACCCTATAGATGTAAAGAATAACTCGGTTATAATTTCCACCAATAGGATACAAAGTTACATTTAGTATACTTTTTAAGCCAGCAAACTTTTTAATGATATTCTTATTGAAGTCTGGCAAGATGCTGGTAATTTATTAAATACCTTAGTACCAGATAAATTTGTCCCTTTTTGTAATATGCTTAAACGATTACTGGGAACATGTAATTTTAGAGTATATGTATTGAGATGTCATACATAAGGGTTTTAGTTCTAAATGACAATCACATCTTTAAATAGACACAATTATTCTGATAGCTTTCTTCTGCAAAAGAAAAATATGTATACTGTTCGATGAAGTAGCTCGATATATTATGCCGTAAGACAATATTGATTGGGAAAGTTCACAGTATAATTTCCGTACTGCACACCATCACTTTCACAGGATTAACCAACATATTTTGTAGCCACTGAAATCGTGCAGAAAAAGTCCTTCCTATGTGTTGGAGGAGGGCCTGTAAAGTGGTTTTAAGGCGCGGAATGTTTTGAAAGTATCGATAAACTTAACCCTCCTAAGCTGTACATTGTAAATATGTTGCATCATTCCGCAAAAATAAATAAATAAATAATTTATACTAAGACGTAAGCTACCCTCACCCTAGTAATGGTCGTCAACGACACGGATCGAACTTTTCTTGGAATAGGGATATACGAAATACGATTAACGAATTACCAAGTGCTAAAAATGTGAGTACATGAAAGCCCAGCATCACTCTGCGTCAGTTATGTTCATTAACCTAATTGATTGTAGAGTTTTGGTGAACATTTTTGGAGCCAAGTATCTTTAGTAATCGTTAAATACGACGTGAGCATGGAGCAGCTGCCGCAAACAAGGGTGGGAAGCGGAAGTACAACAAAACCCACCACCAACTAACTCTACAAGGATTCTTTCTTGGGATTCCGCCAAAGATGCGAAGGCGAGTGCCGAGTAACAGTCCGCTTTGCTGCGGCGGATGGTCAGCGGGTCAATCCATGGCACATGTCGACCCATGTACAGGATCGATCCATAGTCGCCAATTAGCGTTTAAAATTAAATAAGCCCGAACCGTTATTTGAAGCCTTCAAAACGCCGGGAGTTCTTTCGTTGAGATCATGTGATTGTAACGTGAGGGTAGGCGTTTTCTGGGTCCACGTTACGGTCACAGCCGTTTTTCCAATAACCAGACAAGTCTGGTCGTTCTCTCACTTCATCTACGCAGGAACCACCAGAGATTGCGTTAAATTACAAACAGTCTTTGTTGAACGAACACACGACATTATCGCCTACAACGCCCCCGTGATTGTGTGTGTAGAACACAAAGATGCCGAGGGAGCGGAGGATAACACATTCACGGTTCGTTAGCCAGCACGCAAACAAACACATCATCTAGGCCAGCTCGACGCGAACCGTTGCTCCCCGCACAAGTGGCTCTACCGAGTGTCAAGGTCGCAACCAGGAAGCTGGGCCGCAAGGCGACAAGTGTAAATACTGAGCCGCTGAATGATTACCGCGTCTTACGTAACGACGCCACCCTCCCACGTATGCTTACTAAGAGAGCAAAGGCCATGCTAGCTCATTTATACTGCTTTTGCGGACAACAATTTATTTCAGCCGAAAGGACAGAATATATCGTATAAGTCTTAAGAGATTTTTGAAATTATACTAAAATATACGTTAAATAAAATGGTTTCGGCTTATTAGATAAACGTGAATTCATTTTATTAAATAAATAGTTGAAACAATGATGTTTTGTCTAGAAAAAATTACCCAACAAAGTAAAGAAATATTCCCAAAAAAACTGTAATGTAAGACTTTTAAGCACAAAATAACAAGTATCAGAAATGCAGGATAGATAAGAAATGACTGCCCGACGTCTAGAAGTGCGGAGCGCCAATGGCATTACTAGTGACTAAATTATCCCCTTAAGGACAAGATTTGCATACTATTCCCATAACGACAGCGCACACCTAACGAACACCAATGTATTTACTGAAATGATGTTATTACGCCCATTTTCCGTAATGCCCTAGGTTCGTAACACGACAGATGTTGCCACTGGTGAAGATTGATGTGCTTGACTCACTAGATACAGTCAAGAGTCAATTTGCGCAGCCAGTACTGGCGGACTCGCACACTTCAAGTGCGAACGACAGTAAAATGTTATATGACGACTAAAATCTGTTTGTTCAGGCCGCCGTGCAATGTGCACTGGTCCTAGCCGCGTTGGCGTCCACTGATCCCTTAATATGACAACGAAGTTAGATGAGATAACCTTCGGGTTTATTTTTTTTTTTTTCTTTTTTCACTCCGTTGATTGCTTCTCGTGTCTCATACAAAGGGGACGTGAAGCACGTCAGATATACAGAGCGTATAGCGCTTAGGTTGCAGTACAGAGTTATATGGGCTTTCTCTTTCTTTCTTTCTCTCTCTCTCTCCCTCTCTCGATCTGCCATAAGGACTGTCGTTTTGGAGCGCGCTTCCGCCAAAAATCCAGATATTTAATATTGTAACTCTGATCTTGAAATTTTCGCATATTGCACAGCATCGAAACGCGCATCGAATTATATATTTGTTTAATAATTTGCATCATTATAAGGGGTTTAAAAAATTCGAAAACAAAAACTTTGTACTCATCAGATTTCATACATCATTAAATATATAACATAACTTCAGAACTAACGGCAAAACAGTATTCAGAACTGTATGGTGCATAACTCAATACATCTGGGCGCCAATTAAAAAAAAAAAAAAAACAGAATATTTGTAAACCGTATATAATTTTTTTCTAGCTCTATGTGCGTTTTATTGCAAAATGAAACATTGAAAAGTTGGTCAATGAGAAAACTTTATTTTTGAAGTTAGATGGGGGAGCCATTTAAACATATTAAGATCACGTGAGATATCTTAAAGAACCATTGTTTATAAATTTATAAATTCATCAAACTCAGTAGGCCTAATCATATACTTCTTAGTAATCTGTGACATTTACATATTTAGTTTATTGCTTGTTAATATTCCCGAAATGGACACTTCAAATTTTTTTTTTTTTTTTTTCACAGCACGAAATATTCAAGAATAGGTTTTCTTTAGAATTTCACCAAACACAGTACTGTAAACACATAGTCCTTAGCAATGTGACACAACCATTAATTATTTTGTGAACGCCATGTGGCACAATTTGAAAATGTGTATCTTATGAGACATCTTAAGTGAACCATTAATCATAATTTCATCAAAATCTGAATGTACTTAGTACCTAATACACCAACTTCAGTTTTATGTGTTTTGTTCATAACATATGCCGGTTTAATAAAAAAAACTGATCCCTTTCAAAGTTCATATAATATCTCCAATTTTCAAGATTTCACATGAATACATAATTTTTGATAAACGTATGTCTAGAACTACAGGGCCGAAAGAAAGCAAATGTAATATTTAAGTCACACACTTTATTATCCAACTTTTATTTAAGTAGTCTTCATTTTTGTACGTTCCCTCATGTTGGAAGATAACACGAGATGAATTAATAAATTATTGCTCAGTATATCTCTAGATGTACAATGAATGACTAACTTCTGGGGTTAATTTGAAACCACTGTGAGGAAAGTCGGCTTATTTGTTAGGCCCTATGCTGGTTTAACTTCTTGTTTTTGAAATCACAGGCAAACACTGTTGGCAGAGTTGTCTTTGGAATATTAGCTTTAAAACAAACTCCCTGGTATTTCAAGGACATCCAAATTTATTGTAAAATAATTTATGCACTGAATATATATACATATATACATACATATATATGCACATATACATATATACACATATATATGCACATATACATATAAACATATATATACACATACACAGTGTTCTCCCCAGGCCTGTTTGCTGGGTGCCCCACCCGGCTAGTTTTCTTAACCACCCGGCTAAGAAACAGACATTCCAATCAACGTCATCAAGCTTATTCCACGATTAACCCGGCTGGTCTCATAAACCACCCAGTTCTAAATTTTTGCTGGGGAGAACACTGCATACATATATATATATATATATATATATATATATATATATACATACTTAATTACACGTATACACATAGGCCCTATATATACATACATATATACACATATATAAATACATGTATACACATATATACATATTTAAATGTATATACATATACATACACACGTATACAGGGTGTAACAGAAGTGATGGTCAGTAATTCACACATGGAAAGTACTAGCCAAAAGACGCTACAAATGTCCAATAAACATGGGTCTGGAAATCAACCGCTGTCGAGATAGAACACATTGTATGTTGCAGTTGATCAGTATGTAGGAACACATGGAATTTCTAATCTTTAAAGGTGTTCAAAATGTTGCCCGTGCGTCTGAATGCAACATTGAACTAGTCTCTGAAACGAGTTGCGAATCCTCTCAGGCAGTCCTGGTGTATTCTGCAAATGCTGGAAGGCTGCTTCAATCCGCAAGCGTAATTCTTCAAGAGAGTTGACCTCAGTAGCATAGACCAGGCTTTTGACATGACCCCACGCACAGAAATCCATTGGATTTAAATCCGGTGACCTTGGAGGCCATGGAACAGGTCCTCCTCTACCTATCCAATGTTGACCATACCGTCGAGTTAGGAGCCGGCGCACACATAATTGAAAATGTGCTGGAGCACCGTCATACATAAACCACATGTTCAGGTGTTGGTTCAGTGGAACACCATCATCATGAAGCAGATCTGGAAGTACAGTACGCAGAAACTGCCTATACCGATCTCCGGTTAGTCTCTGTGGTAGGAAGTGTGGTCCAATTATGCGGTATCCGAGCAGTCCGGCCCAGACGTTCAACGAAAAACGTTGCTGATGTGACACGTGTGTCGCATTAGGATTGACACCTGCCCAAATGTGACAGTTATGGAAGTTGAAAATGCTGTCAAGGGTAAACCCAGCTTCATCCGTGAACAGAATACTGCTTACAAACAGGGGGTTAAAAGTACACTGTTGTCGCATCCATTGGCAAAAATTCTCTCTAGGAGGGAAGTCTGAATTTGTTGAGAGCTTGCACACGCTGGAGATGATACGGATACATAATTGCCGATGTAAAATCCGCCACACGCTCCTGGATAGCAATCCTCCTTGTTGAAGTACTCGGACGTTCGTGTACTATGTTTAACACCCTTTCCTCAACATCAGGTGTTATGGATCTGGGTCTACCTTCTCGTAAATTATGTGCGAAAACTCCCACTTTCTCGAAGGCGCTGATGTAACCTCGTAAATGTACGTCCGTCGGGCTGCCTGCGGCGAGGAAAAGCTTCTTCTTACAATTGTGCAGCCTGAAGTGCACTGCCATTAACTTTGCCATACATGAAGTGCATGTCAGCGTACTCTTCATTAGTGTAACCTCCGTCCATGGTGCCTTTACTTTCGTAACTGATTGTCTGTACGACACAGTGCATGTAGGGAGCGAGGGAAGTAGTTGCGCATGCGTCAACAACCTGATAGGCGAACCCATACCTTTTGATACCAGCGTAATTACCTAGGAATCCAAACGCGTTTGGAGTTGGTTCCCAATTCGACTTGTTACGAGAACGGGACAACGGTTGATTTCCGGACACACGTTTATTGGACACTTGTAGCTTCTTTTGGCCATTACTTTCCATGTGTGAATTATTGACCGTCACTTCTGTTACATTCTGTATATACATATACACATATACACATATACACACATATATACATACATATACATATACACACATATATACATACACATACATATACACACATATATACATACACATACATATATACACATATACATACATACACATACACACATATACATACATACATATATACATACACATACATATATAAACATATACATACATATATACATACATATATACATACACATACACATATACATACCTACATATATACATATACATAAATATATACACACATATACAAAAACATAAATACATATACACACATATATACATACACATACATATATACACATATACATACATACATATATACATACACATACATACATATATACATACACATACATATATACATACACATATACATACCTACATATATATATATACATACATATATACATATACATAAATATATACACACATATACATAAACATAAATATATACACACATATACATAAACATAAATACATATACATATATAAATACATATGCATATATAAATACATTGTAACATGTAACTTCGTTAGAGTCGCAGAAGTTGCTCAAAATAGTTGTTTTGGAATTAACTCCACTCAGAATATAAAATATTTATTTAGTATTGTTCTATGGAAAAGGTCATATCTTTGCTGAGTGAAGTGAAATGTATCGCGAATGTTTATATTTGCTTTGTTTACTACAAAAAATTACCGTTTAAGTTATATATTTTAATATGTACAGACTCTTACTAGGGAATTATTAATTTTGCCATTTAACTTTTACACTGACCGAGATCAGGGATGCGGCCTAGTAGGAAACAAGTATTTTTGGGTTGTTAAATAATAACTACGTTTCACGGTGTCGCACTAACAAAAGCCAATAGGGACTTAGCAAAGGGTTGCAAGGAACAGTTAGTGAAAAATAATTAAGAAAAGAAGTTCGATTATGGTTACGTACAGGATAAGACGTATCCGACTTTGGCTCTGGAGAAAACGACGACCGGACCCATTCCTAGGCTATTGGTCATCTATCCGGGAGGATGGAGAAATACTTCCTGACCTAGAGGACAGTCTGCAGGATTCCTGATGTACTGAGAGGTATATTTTCACATGACGGGAAGGATGTTCGTCGGTCAAGGACCAGTCACCATCGCAGTCTCTACATTGTGCCTGTTTTAAGGCCTGAGTTTGTTCTCGTTAGTCCGAGGGAGGGCTATACCCTCTGTCCGTGGTGGAAACCACGATAACCAGGTTTCTTTCGCCTTCTGCCAAATGTTTTCCTGAACTCAGGAGAGTTCAGGATTTTGAAACCAGCCTACTTCAAAACGTGGTGAGCTTTTCATTCCCCTCGACACCCAGGAGCTTCGTAGATATTATAATTACTTCAGTCTTTAACGTAATT
>PNEQ01023611.1:10195-20479 GCA_003012365.1 Medauroidea extradentata | reverse complement strand
GACACAGAGAACATGTCACACTGCCACATACACATACAGCCACGCACTTATATAGAGACACAGAACGTATCACACTGCCACATAGACATATAGCCACACACTTATATAGACACACAGAACATATCACACTGCCACATACACATATAGCCACACACTTATATAGACACACAGATCATATACTGCCATGTACATATAATAGCCACACACTTATATAGACACACAGAACATATACTGCCATGTACATATAATAGCCACACACTTATACAGACATACAGACATGGAGTTGATGTTGTTAAGCTTAGGCAGTGACCGATCCAGTTGGAGGTTCTTGGGGGAAGAGGCATTTCTTATTATGTAGCTATGCCTATACCCCGAGTCAAAGAAGGTAGGACCGGGGTCCCTCCCCCAGAAAAATTTAATTTCTAATGTGCAGAATAATGTTATTTAGAGCGTTCCAAAACAAAAAATTTAATATTCTTCTTCAAAACTTTTTTATGTTTAAAGGATAACTTTAATATAAATTGTGAAATGGGAGACGCGGGTCTTCTGCCCACCCACCCTTTTTTGAAACAGCGCGGATCCCAGGATTCCTTCTGATAGTAGACTATATAAGACTATAGTTATATTCTGTATAACAGTTTATTGGTTCCTACTTGCAATATTTTCAACATGATACTGTACATTACTGTAGTTGTTAATGGTACTAGAACTAATTTGCTAAGATCTGTGACCTGGTTTACCAAATAGGCAGATTATTTACAGGTTCTTAGTATGCGTAATGTTAAATGTAGACCAATAGAAATTTCAGAACGGTATATGAATGATTTTAAAGTATACGAGGAAAATGTGTTATAAGCATTAGAATTATACTTTGCGTTATCTGAACAAAACTAAGGCGTTATGATTTTGCTACCCTAAGAATTTTTGCAAAGTGGAAACATTTGTGTTGATAAGTGTTACATACATGTTAAAAGTGAAAGGAATGGTAGTGGTGAGCATTTCATTAGTGAGTTTAGCAATAGTGTTATAAATTGATTTGAGAAAAAATTAAGTACGTAGGTAGAAAGTGAAGCTTGTCATAGTGCAGGAGGGATGCAGTGTCAGTGCAAGGGGACAATATACCTCATATATCTCATCGCGTCTACGGAGACTGAGTTTTATTACACTCATTTAATAGAAAGTAAATATATTGTAAGGTAATACACCTTAATGTGTGTAATTTTTTTTCTCTTTTTAGAATATTGTATTTTGTAATTTTTTTTTTTTTGTGAAATCGAGGACACAGTTATGAACTATAATTTCCACAAAATATTTTAATGATTTTAGTTTCATTACAGGCCATTCTCTTGAATGGCTAAATTCTTAAATAATAATTTTGTTTATGCAATGCCTTCCATTCAATATTTTTATTGCTGTTTATTTATAGATGTAGTATTTTATGTTTTATTTTATGAGATTGATATCTCTTTGTAGGTTTTAATGTGCACAGACAGAGGTAATTATGGGTATAGCTCTGTGGTGTTTTATTTTCTCTTATGCTTGGAGTACACTGAGGCGCGACAAACTTAGAGCATGGATAACTAGAGAGAGTTCGGTGTCTTTGTTGTGAAACCGACATCGAGCGGTAGGCAAAGTATACGAAAACCACTACAAAATAATTAATGTTGCGACATCCATTCGTAAAGACCTTGACAAATTAGATATATAGACTAATGTATCTTTTACAAACAATACACAGCATATTCATGCTTATTCATTTTTTAAATTACTGGAAAACGAAAATGCCAAGACAATGTAAACAGAACATGTAAACAAACTCTTATTTTACATGAAAATTAACAAGAATCGATGGATGCTGGTAATATGCGACAGCGAATCATTCTGCATATGATTATTTAAATGTGAGTGCTATTTAAATATAATATGCTCACCGCTATGTAGTAATAATTATGAAACTTGTTTCGCTCGGTGCCCATCAACAGCAGATTAGATCTAGGAATCACTTCACAGCATAGAAAGGGATAGGCAATCAGCCCTCTAGTTATCTCAAATAGGCTTTTTAATAATGATTGTCATCACCTGCTAGGTGTGTTATCTTACACGTCCAAAGAGGAAAGAAGATTCCTTATGAAAAATAACGATTTTTGGTATATTTTGCCGCACCCAGACAATTTTTTTCAAGAAGCCGCAAATTGGTTTAATTTGTTGCAATGGCTGTTCACCCTAAGTGTAAACCACGGTCGTAGAAGAACAGGTCTGGACACTCGCCTATCTAACAATGTATTTTGCTTGACCCCTTGTTGTTTGGTTGTAGTTCGTCAAGTTACCGAGAATGTTGTACTTTTTGGCGTTGTAATCCGGGCGGCCGGACTCAAACTCCATCCACTTGTTGCCATTGTTAACATTATAAAGTAAATAAAGATTGCTGGAGCCTTTTCTTAAATTTGTGAGCGAAGGAAGTATTTCATAAATTGATAACACTACGTTTTGATAAATCGTTTATCTTAGCGGAAAGGAAGTGGGCTGAGTTTAGTCAGACCGCCCTAACATCAGCGCCAATAAAACACAATATTCTCGGTAACTTGGTGAACTACAGCCAAACAACAAGGGGGTCAAGTGACTGGGGAGTGTCCAGACCTGTTCTTCCACGACCGTGGTATAGGCTGTGGTATAGGATTGTTTTTACGAGGCGTTTGTTTCTAAATTATAGCGTGGGTGTTTGGTAGAGCCCTCAAACGTTCTATTAGTTTTTCAGTGAAGAATTTCAAGTGTTGAATAGACTCAGCCACGTCCATTATGTTAACGCCGTCATTTAACGACGTCAACACTTCTGGAGTAAGATAGTCCCAAGAGCCTATTTGCCAGCTAGGAGAGGACGAAGATGTTAATTATCATTGAAGTCAATTTCAAGTAAACTTCGTTTATTTTCCTTTTTTAACATTGTCTTTTTTTTTTTGTAAAATTTAAGTTTTGTTTTTGTGAACTACGTACAAGCAACCAGTGACATGATATTAAGATTTTTGCTCTTTTGCTTTACTGACTGAAATCAATCAAAGTTAGCCAACTACGGTATTTCTTTAACTTACTTTGAACTTCATAAACTGTATTCCGAGACGTGGAACAAGTTATTTTCTTATTAAGAAATGCCGCACATTTATTTCTACAAGGGCAAGAATTTAAAGCATTTCCCTTGCCCCACCTATTTTTTTTTTATTTAATTACACGGAAGATATTTATGTACATATTTCTGCCTATTATAATTTTGTTCACAACATGACAGTTTTGGTAAATATTATTTTCACTCTGAAAAATCATTAGTCGATGGCACGGTCGTAAAAGAACAGGTCTGGACACTCGCCTATCTACCAATGTATTTTGCTTGACCCCCTTATTGTTTGGCTGCAGTTCGTCAAGTTACCGAGAATGTCGTGCGTCTTTGGCGCTGCAATCAGGGCGGTGGGGCTCAAACTCCACCCACTTTTTTCCAGAGTTTACATTAGAAAGGAAAGAAAGAGCCATGCTTTAGGATTGTGAGCGAAGGAAATATTTCATAAGTTGATAAAATACATTTTGATAAATTATTTATCTTTATAATGTGAACACTGGGAAAAAAAAAGTGGGAGGAAAGTGGGTGGAGTTTGACTCCGACTGCTTTGATTGTAGCGCCAAAGACGCACGACACTCTCGGTAATTTGGCACACTGCAGTTAGTGGCGGATCCAGACCAAGGTTTTACGGGGGGGGGGGGGCGAATTATGCAGAATAGCCCCTAGTAAAAAAAAAGGGGGTCGGGAGACCCTCCCCCGGAGAAAATTTGGATTTGAAGGGGCAAAATGGTTCTATCTAAGCAGTTTTATTATCACTATACCATTTTTGTGTATATATAAGTAAATAATTGGTTTTAGTGGAGAATTAAAAAAAAAATACTTCTTTAATAGGTGTCTACATGGACCCACCGCCTGATAACATCCCTGAGCCGAACAACTGATAGCAAATTACCGTAAGAAAACACTTTTACAAATGAGTTCCTATCGTGGCTAACTGCTGAAAGTTATTCGCGTTGTTAATGTGAACGAAAATTAGACAGGCAAAAAATATATTTGAACCTTAAATACGGTACACTATATTATGTAATACCGACACACTGTTAGTGTTGGCAACATAACTTCTCCTTCGTAAAATTGTAAAATAAATAGACGAGTAATTACACTGGAGAGGAAAATATACAGATTCTGCTGAAAACAAGCTACATTTTTCGTTACCAGTCGAAAGTTTATATTTAAATGAAATCGTTTTGTCAGTTTCAATGTATGTTGTGTGTTTCTTGACATTTCTGTTTCTTGACGGATTTAGTTAAAATTATCCATAATAGTTATTTTAGACATTGTTAACTAGTAATAAAAGAACAGCAATACAATTTCACAAAAGTTTAAACAGAAAAAAAAAAGCATTAGATCTAAATATACAAAATGAAGCACAATATCATACACAGGAATCAAGAAATTATATTTTCTTTACAGCACTCTTAAAGAAACATAAAAATGTTTCATAAAATTTTTCTAGCACCGAATAATAAAAAAGTTTAAAAGTTTAAAGAGTGGATTCTACACATCTCAAAGAAAAAATTACAAATAAAAATTAAACTGACGTTAGAGGAATATATGTACACCTCAGAAACTCTACAAAGTCTCGTAAGATTATTCAGTAATTTGCACTTATTTGTAATTTTTAGCAAGTATCCAACATGAAATAAATTATAAATAAGTTACTTCACTATATGCTATAAAATAGTTCATAACGATTCAACAATTCAAGAAACTTACATTAAATTACAAAATCTAGACGACAATTACCTGATCTGGCAAAACGGTCAATATTTTTCCCAATTAGACATCACTGTCACTATGTATAGGCTATTCAGTAAAGCTAAGCCATTCAGACTCTCCTCACCCATCCGTGAACGCAGCCACGTCTTCAAGCGTCATACGAACGCGGTTCTCCTCAGTTTTCAACATATTATTTTAATTTTTATATTTGAACCAAATATTTCTTTTCTTATTTTAAACATAAATCGTGACTAAATATTTCCCTGAGAAAATTTTTGTACCTCTCATAGTTTTTTGCATAGTGAGCCATAAACGTCTACATTTGTACTTAACGGTTTTATGTATTCGCAACTAAAGCCAACTGACACACAAAACTGAAAAAATTCACACTGTACAACATTATTGTAGGCTATGATTTGACACATTTAAAACATTTATATATTTTTTTCTATTTAAAAATAATTTGAAATTTTAAAATTTTAATTTCAAAATTCATCATTTTTTACTGTTTTTATGTATGTCAATTTATAGCCTACAACATTGTTATACAGTGTGAATTTTTTCCGGTTTGGTACGTCAGTTGGTTTTAGTGGCGTACTTAAAACCGGAAAGTGCAAAATTTGACATTTACGACTCATTATGCAAAAACTATGAGAGATACAAAAATTTCCTAAGATGAAGATTTAACCCCAATTTATGTCTAAAATAAGAAAAAAAAAATGGTACAAATGTAAAAAAACAGTGAAAACTGAGGTGAAACGCGCCCTTAAGAGTGCGTGGTAGATAAATAAATGCTGAAAACATGAATTGATTTCTACGCTTTTTCCGAAGCCAATATGAATAAAATACTCAATGACAATCCTAGATAATGGTATTTGCTAACTTTATGAGTAAATATTTATCCAAAATTACTCATTCGTTACACTTGATCTCTTACGCCGTAGTTAAATGCACGAGGTTCCGGCGTCAGAGATTGTGCCTCAGAAGTTCATAACACTGGAAACAATTTTATTTAAAACATTGGATGAAACTATTGTCTAGGATTGCTATTGTTTAACTTTCTCAAATTGGCTTGAAGAAACCTACAGTTACAGATTCATGCTTTTAGCGTTGAATTATGTACGACGCACTCTTAACGTAGAAAAAAATATAGTTCTGCACTAGGCACACTAACCGGCAATATAACCAGCAGCAAAAGTTCAGTGTTTTAATTGTTGGGACCAGGTCCCTGTCACAGTTCACATATGCATACATCTCACTTGTTGTTGGAAGACATCCTTGATCACGTTCCCGGCGTAACTGTAACTGCTATTATTGCAACTCACGTTTCTTGCTGTCTCTTTTTCGTATCCTAGAAACACGTGGTGATTTTGAACAATATTCAAAACATACGGAGAAAACTCTTCCGAATTAGAACTCTTGTCTATTAAAACAGACGGAATACACAATCCTAGACTGTACAATTAGTGTCACGGGCGAGATCCTTGATTTGAGATCTTCGACAATGTTGTCGAGGATAGGGATAAACAAAGTTACTCCAAAGTATGTTTCTATGTCACCTGCTGTAGAAATATTAGGTCTGTATTGTTGTCTTTGGGCTATTCTCAGCATTTTCAGTTCTGCCAGTAAGTCAACAGCTAAAGCTTCGACCTCATCCATCAAATTATGAAAACAAGTCTCACAATCTCTTCGTTTCACATCTAAACTCCAAAATCTCTTTCTGAAATAATCTGCTGATTGACAGAGTGACTGCAAGTACATCAGGAAGACATATTAAGCACACTAACAATTCAGTCTCACAAATAGCAGCACTTTGAGCTTCGTTACTCCATACCGAGATAGCTTACAGGCATCCGCTATTTTCGGCAAAGACTGTCGGAATTGAAGGACGCTGCCATATGCCTCTCAACCCTCCTTATCTCACATAATCCAGTCAACTACCTGCCAACAGTTTGCCTAAGAACTGAATTGCATTTTAATGAATCAGAGAAGAAACCTATCACTTTTTTCTGGAATGTGAGTACTCGCTAGATCATTTAACTTTAAGTTTTGCATAATATTTTCGTCATTTTAATACTGCTGATGTCTCTATGCGAACTATTTCATATTTTTAATTTGTACATAGTGCAAACTCTAAATTTTTTAAAAAAAATTTTGGTGTTTAGGGGGGGGGGCGATCGCACCTATCCCCCTCTTTTTTTAAATCCGCCACCGAGTAGCCAAACAACAAGGGGGTCAAGCAAAATACATTGGTAGATAGGCGAGTGTCCAGATCTGTTCTTCTGCGGACGTGGTCAGTACTGTACTCATTTTTCTAGCTCATCTGTATGTTTATGTGTTCGGTATTTGTTTCACAGCAAGTAAACTATTGTAAGCATTTTAACGAGGTATTATTATTTGTGTCTTTGTTCTCGGCAACTTACGTTGCTTCACCTTTCTGTTCTAGCTATGATATTATTCATAGCATCAATGAAAATAACTCTCCGTAATCCACAACATTACACTTTTCGTGTTCAGTATCTTGCTATCCCTTTATTTCTATTCTATCCTGTATAGATTTGGTGCAAAACGTGTAGACCATCTTGTACACAAAATACTTTCGTCATTGTTACAGTCAGAATAATGAATAATCCAGGAAACAATAGGGAAAGCTATTTTCTGCGTGGTTCTATTGACAGGCGCACGCAGCCAGTGTTGCCAACAATTTAAAAAACCTCCAACTAGAATCTTGATGAAAAAACAACTAAAATTGCACAAAAACCACTAGAATACGCTTTACCCTGTTTATAGTGTGCAAACGTGGCTTTAAATGATATATTATATTTTAGAATTGTAAATAGCTACCAGAATAAATTAATACTATTATTAACTCACCTAAAAGTTGATTGTTAGGAGAACATCATCAATATTTTCCTCAAAAGTAAAAGATGATGAAGTCGACGGTACACTAGATGTTGATGGCATGCTGGAAGTTGATGGAATGCTTGAAGATGGTTTAAACGGAGTTTTGTATGTCTCCATAGTTCCTATTTTTCTAACAATTTCTGTAGGGAGTTTGTAATTGTGGCAGCACTGTTTTTTCCTACGTAAACCAAAACGAATTCCCAAAATGGCATTTACCATTTGTGTGCTCATTTTATTCCTGGTCTTTGTTTTGACAAGGTTTAACTGGCTGAAAATTCTTTCGACTTCAGCATTTGAGCAAGGAAGAACCAATCTTGAAAATACAAACTCTGCTAATTCTTTGAACGGATTTGTGTCACTAGCATCTCTATAATTGAGAACCTCGCACCAAAAACTAGTGGAAGTTGAAGTGTTTTTCCATTCAACAACTGTGAGCTTATGCCATTGAAATTCAATTTTATCTATGAGGCTGCTGTTTAAATGAGAAATTCCCAGCAAAGGAATGAGAGACTCCTTTAATACTGTGAGTGATTTGGAAACTGAAAGAAGATAAACTTTTCTTAATGTTTCTATGTTATCTGGCAATCTTTGTTGAAGTTGTTTTGTAAGAGAGCAGACAAATGCCACACACCTGTTCCTAATACCAGTAACTTGGTCTGCAGCAGTAGTGGACTTTAAATTGGCAATCTTGTTTTCAAATAAATAGCCTAAGTATGGATTAGGATCTAAGTGATGTTCAAAATCACTGTCGAGAAAATTTCTGATAACTGAGTAAGTAGGAACAACAACTTTTTTCTGAAGTGACTGAATAAGAATTACAAGGTCATCAAGAAGCTTACATAGATCAACACTATTGGATTCAAACATCTTATTTACTCTCTGAAGATCTGAAAGTATGGGTTTCAAAAAGTATAAATATGCCAGATTTAGTTCGTCATTGTACATGGAAAACAGCATTTCAGCTGTATAGCATTTCTCAGAGTGCCTTACTATGCTAAAATGAGTTTGAAGTTCTAACCACTGGTCAATAATTCTGCTAATTGCAGGTTCAATAGACAACCACCTAGTGTCGCATGTTTGAGGAATTTTAAGTGGTTCATCACCATCATTCAGAGTGGCAAAAATTTGGCGGTAGAGCAGCTGGCGAGATGAAGATCTCGAAAACCAATTGTATGTTTCCCTAATGAGGAAGTCTAATTTACGTGGCAGACATTCAGCTATCGCTGCAGAGGCTGCTAACTGAATGGAATGACACACACACCTAATTAAAATCATATGTGGGACTTCCTTCCTCAGTAACTGAAAAACACCATTGTTTATTCCCACCATGACACTAGCATTATCAGTGCCAATGCCTTGCAATTTCTGTAAATTTAAACCACTATCGGCTAGTGTCCGTTTAATAGCATTAGCGATGCTTTCAGCATTACATTGTTCAAGTTCGGTCATTTTCAAAAAAGTAGAAACAATGCTGCCTGATGACATGCTATGATATATAATAGATATCGCAAGAAGCTTGTGGACACTAATATCGGTGGATTCATCAACAAGAATACTGAATACCCCGTCACCAACATCATCCCTCAGGTCACCTTCAAAATATGGCCCCAGCAAGTTTTTAATAACTGCACTGCACTTTGTACGGTGTATATGTAATTGTCTAGCTGTGTCACTATCTTTAAACGAGTTCTGACACATTTACCCCAAATGATCACATGTTGCTATAGCACAGTGTGCCGACACAAACAGAGCGAGCGATCCTTCAGCAATGCTGCGCTCTAAAGACTGAGTAAATGGCTTAAGACTGGTCATTTTAACTGTTTTACACGAGCTAAATTATCTGCTGCTGTCGTGTGTTTTTTTGTTTTCCTGTGGTCCTCTAAATCAGCTAACCTAGCCCGTAAAATGCAATGGCAAATTTTGCAGAATGCTTTAGTGTTATCTCCTTCAAATCGTGATAACCAGTCTTTAAGATTAGAATTGTGTAACCATTCGTCTCTAAACTTTGAGTATACACTGGTTTCACTTTCCCCATTGTCGCCAATAACACTTCACACTTGATGTAAAAAATCTGTCAACATTTTACTCACCAAAACTCGTACATAATTCACTAATTCTAACAGTCTTCTATACAACTACACAGTTTACAACACAAATAGATTGTACGTCAGACAACGCGACCACTACGTATAACTATCCGACCCGACCAGCGACCACATCTGCATCCACAGAACAGTTAACTAACACAAAAACACAGAAAGGCTAATAGCATTACTTACCTACCATATAGCACGGGTATTCCCAGTCTTCTGTCTGTCTACACATACGAGGTATCCCCGTCTCCTATCGCTCTCACCCACGGTCTAAGAGGTAGAGGTCTTGACACTGCCTATGCTCTCCAGCAAGAGAAAGTGATCCCTTCATGTCGCCGAGCGCTAGTAGTAATTTGGTGGAAGATTTGTCTTGTTTACTTCTCGCGTTTTAACATTTTTGCAATTATTTACATAAAATAATGTTAATAAGGTAAGCTGATATAGTATATACATGTTCCATGT
>PNEQ01023611.1:0-10095 GCA_003012365.1 Medauroidea extradentata | reverse complement strand
ATTTAGTGAATACATTCTAACAAAAACTATATTTCGTGCCCTACAAAAATTTAGAAACGTTGCAATGTGCATCTACATGTATAAAATTGAAAAATAAAATTTTATTGTTGTAAAAAAAATGTGTTCCAATACAAAATTACGTTCCCATTTTTTCTTCGATATAATACTCGCAATTCCGGTAACAACTTCACATTTTAAGCTAAGCCAAATACAAAAACAAGACAAATCTTCCACCAAATTACTACTAGCGCTCGGCGACATGAAGGGATCACATTTTATTCCTCAGTGTCAAGACCTCTACCTTCTTAGACCGTGCTCTCACCATACTCTTTCGCTCTCACTGCAGTTTCGTTTTTGTGCAGGTGGCCAGTCATAGATAACAGGGCAAGATATCATCTATCTCTCACACAGTTGGGAATACCCTCCAGCTTAGACAAGGGGGCAAAAAAAAGTTCCTTAAATCGTAGACAACTAGACACCAACTAGCAGTTTAACTGAAAAAGACCAGATTTCCCACTAGCAACCAGATCGTAATTTTACCCCACTAGACTGCTAATAAAACAACCAAATCTAGTTGGAAAACAACTAACTTGGCATCACTGCACGCAGCAAACGAACATGGGCGAGAATGAAATGAATGCAGACGCAGCTACGAGAGAGACAGTGGAACGCTACACACCTCCGAGCGCGGGAATGGAATCGTCCGACCTTTAGCAGGATTGTGTCACTGACCGAGACAAGCCATGTACGCTCCACACCGCACAGCTGATAAGAGCCTGGCGCGGTCACGTCCTACACAAGCGAGACTGAAACAAACATGTTCAGACCGAGCCAAAACCGAGATCCTAACTCTAGTACTGAGTTCGATATTGTGACAGTTGTTAAACCATGCAAATTAATATTGAGGCTAAATTACGGTCACAATCAAAACACATGGAAACCATGCAAAGTAATATTGATGCGAGATTACAGTCACAATCAACACACATGGAAACCTTGCAATATTATTTGATACTAACTTTTTCTGCACAACATAGGCTAATGAGTTAAAGACTACATTACATGGCAGTATTGGTGAAATCAATACTAAATAAGTAAACCAGGCTACTGCACATCAGGAAGCAATAAATGAAATTAGGTGTGGGTTTGCCACTAAATTTACAGAAAACACCGAGACCCCGGCAACTCAACTTGCAGAAATTGAAACCCAAACCTGTCAACAAATTAATTTTGTAAAACTTTGGCTAAAATCTTTTGAAACCAGACTGGCAGAATCTGAAACTGTTAACACATCAACCATTCTACTTGAAATTAATCAAGTTATTGACTCACAAATATAGTAATTCGAAAGGCACGTACAGACACAAATGTCTGATGCTGCAAGGGTCAATAATACTGTTAAGGAAAGCTTAAAACGTAGAGTGGGAGATGTCGATATTCAGGTGAAAGTAATGGATACCTGCATGGAAGAGCTGGTTAACAGAGTACAAAACTTGCACATAAAACTGTATGATAATACAACTAGCACAAACCCTGTATTACCCAGTTCAGTAAGAGAACATGACGGTACTCATACTCGAAGACCACAGTTACCAGTCTCTGTAGTGCCTTATGCAACAAATGCAGCCCTAGTACACCATCGTGCTAAGAACTGGTCGGAAGGCATGCCCACATTTCCAGGAAGTTCATCCGAAAATCCAGTCGCTTATCTTAATAAAATGGAAGACTTCATAAATTTGTTTGTCCTTTCAGATACTGATATTTTAAAATGTTTGAGTTTCAGCCTCAAATCAAGTGTTTATTTCTGGTGGAAAGTAGCTAAAGCTAACAGATTTCAAGAGACTATTTCGAGAACAGTTCTGGAACCCGAAAATTCAGGGCAGCTTAACCGCTCAATTACATATGAAGAGGTTCGATACGATGCGAGGGAAATACCTTGAAGTACACATTCGTCAAATGTATGATCGTACGAGGCACTTGTCAGCTCCAATGGAGGACGAAGAGTTGATTGAGATAATTTTATTACAGTGTAAGTTCAATTCTATTACAACCAGAAGAGTGGTAAAGAAAATCTTACTCGAATTTGGAAAGTTCGCAGACCATATTGGAAGAAATCTCACCGAGGACACAATGGTACGCGTAGCAAAAAGGCCAGGACAATACTAATTGCTCTAACAATTCATCTATGTATGTTTATGTGATTGGAATTTGTTTCACAGTGTCTTTAAGTTCTCGACTCCACCTAGCTACGAAAAACTTGCGTTGCTTCACCTTTCTGTCTAGCTGTGATATTATTCCTAGCATCGATGAAAATAACCCTCCATTATCCACAACAGTACACTTTTCTTGTTCATTATCTTACGATCTCTTTATGACTACTGTAACCAGTATAATATATTGAGACACATTTTCTTTTGTTTACTGTTTATATATACGCCACTTTTGCAGTGATAGGATAACAGGCATTAGTATCCTCATTTGCTGTTGCAGGGAAAACACAACCCTGTATGATAACCAATAACGTATAATATTACAAGATATTTTGAATGTCATTTTGAACGTGTAAATTAACGCAGTCGTACATATCCGTAATAGACTAGCGTAGTTCAATACTTCGAGCAGTATTACATTCCTACATTGTGGTTGTAGTTTGTTACCATTTCTAACACATAACATCCTACAGTATGTACTGAGAGAAGGAAAGAGTTATGCCTTAGCACTTCCCGAATCATTGGAACTGTTTGCGTCTAGTTTTGTCCGTGTTTTTTAACCCTCCCCCCCCTTCTCGCGAAAAAGGATGGGTGTTTTAAGATTAGCGCCTATGACATTCTGTACGCATGTCGTAGCTCCTGAAAGGATGGACCAGAATTTTTTTTTAAACTCAAAGCCAGGTTCAACGGGGATAGTTCTTAGCTGTATTTGATCAAAATCTGTCCAACTGTTTGAAAGTTATGAGCTCTTTTCTGAATTGGTGTGAGAATTTCACATGCATGAAATAAGTGTGCTACGTGGTGTTCAGCACATTTAAAAATTACAGACTATGACGAAACGCAAAAGTTGAAATTTAAGTTGCTACCCGAAGAAAAACTGCAAGGACCTAAATTAAAACCTTTACCGTCCCTACAATTATTACAACAATTGAAAAGTCGTCTGGAGAATGTAGCAATAATGGGAGCGATTACTTCAGAATGTAACGACAGAGCTAAAAGATACGCTATCAAGAAACAAAAAGAGGTCGTGGGTGCGTTAATCGAACATTATCCAACATTTAATCAAGACGATAACTGTAATGTACGTAGAGAAAACTAAACTGTTACGAATACACAACTACATTGCACTGACACAGCGCGTACTAGGCCATGAAGTTGCCAGAAAATATTTAGTCTTAGACTAAAGACTCTACAGAAAATTTATCAACCTGTAAATACTGTAATTTCAATTACAGTTTTTATGAACCAGATAACATATCCGATACATATAATAACATTAATGATATATAAAGCGAAAATGTAGAAAGCAGTGAAGTAAGTGACTTTGGCGAAACGGGAAATGAGTACCTATTTTTTAGTGGACATGTTTACTAGATATTTGATATCTTTCAGATCTGTTACAAATGTAAAGCTAAAGTCAGAAGCATTTCCTGGTATTTTTTTGGAATATGGTGTGTAAAATCTATTTTCGAGCGTGGTAATGAATTGGCTTGGTATTCACAACCTATGAATGGAAAGCAACCACAAGGAAATGCATTGATAGCATCAGCATTGTTGTTGTCTGGCATTCTATTTGAGCCGTTCCTGTCATTCTGCAAAGCTATTAAATTACATATGTTTTCACGTACAGTGTTAGATAGGATTATTAGTACAATAACCAGGCCAGTGATCAAAAATATTTGGAAAGAAGAATACCAAAATATTTAATTTTACTGAAAAATAGAAATAAACCTGTGTGGTTAGCTGCAGATGGCCAATACGACCCTCCCGGTTTCTGTGCTAAATATCTGGTGTATTCACTTATAGATTTGGAAACAGGCCTTGTAGTTGATTTTTAACTGGTCCAAAAAGGAATGTTAAAGGAATGTATAGAAAAAGCTGCCTGTGCAAACAAAATGGAAAGGTTTGTAAGTAAAGAAAACTGTGATATGAAAATATTCCTTTCAGACAGACACAAAGGAATAATATATTTATTAAACATGCGGTTTCCGAATATTGAACACGAATTTGATGTGTGGCATATTTCTGAGAGCCTTATAAAAATATTCAAGGCACTGGATAAAAAGCATTGAGAAATGCATGCCTGGAAAACCAGCATAAATAATTAATTTATGGTGGTCAGCACAAAACTGCAATGGCGCCAGCTCTGTTTTGGTTGATCAATTTATATCAATATTACATCACAAAAAATTAACATAAACGGCTAGAAAATGGGGAATACAAGTCCTGCGAACATAATGAGCTATCAGAAGACGAGAAAAAACTAAATTGTGGTTGAATGGTCATCAAGCGCGTATCAAGCCCTAAAGAAAATAGTTTTAGACGAATGTTATTTTTAAGACGTAGAACACATAAAACATTACGTGCATACGGGAAGATAAGAGAGTTACCACAATCTTCGTCTGAAATACAATCCAAAATGAGTGTATTTTTCGTACAATGGCTTCAAGCTTATGTTAATTATTGCTATACTTGAGCATAACTGGAACGTAAACAAAGACAGAGGTGTGAAAACTCAGTTCTCGAAGTCACCACGTAGTTGCGTTATTCAAAATTAAATATCAAGTTTCAAATGATGGGTGGAAGAAAAAAATAATGAATTTAATTATGAACCAACTGGAATCAAGCAATACAACAATATCTGCAGAACCAGAAGTTTCTGATGTGTCGCTGCCCAAGAACATTGCTCCTAAGCCCAGCCCTTCGATCAATGTTTTGAAAAAGAATCGATTCTCAATATTTAATTTGCCTCATTGAAAAGATACGCTAAAATTATACATATAATATCGAGTGGTGTTTATGTTATTTGCATGCCTGTACATTGCTATAAAATACAGTTTCATTATGTCTTTTGAAATAATAGATATATACGTTTGGCCAACTATTGGTAACAGTTTTCATGGTGCGACTGCTACACAAATACAACAGATTTAAATTTGAAGACAGTGGCTATTCAGGCTGTATGTATATGAAGTGTATGAATAAGCATTCCTTGGGGAAAATGTTATATATTATTTTATGTCTAACAACAATTTTTAATGTCACGTGTTACAAACACGCAGTGCTGTTATTAGGTTTTCTAACTACAGTTTTAAACCTAAGTAGTTGCCATATGAATTTACCCGTGACCACGGTCGTAGAAGAACAGGTCTGGACACTCGCCTGGATATTTGATCGCCTTGTTGTTTGGCTGTAGTTCACCAAGTTACTGAGAATATTGTGTTTTATTGGCACTGCTGTTAGGGCGGTCGGACTAAACTCCGCCCACTTCCTTTCCACTAAGATAAACAATTTATCAAAACGTATTTTTTTATCAATTTATGAAATACTTTTTTCGCTCACAAATTTAAGAAAAGGCTCCAGCAATATTTATTTACTTTATAAATTTAACAATATAAAAAAGTGGACGGAGTTTGAGTCCGACCGCCTGGAAAACAGCGCCAAAAAGTACGGCATTCTCGGTAACTTGACGAACTACAGCCAAACAACAAGGGGGTCAAGCAAAATACATTGTTAGATAGGAGAGTGTCCAGACCTGTTCTTCTACGACCATGCCCGTGACGTAAATTTTTTTGTAACTGGTGTAACACCAAGTTTTATTCGCTGGGTTGGCAACAGTGAACAAACGTTTCTTATACAGGGTGGGGCAACATAACTTCCTTTTTTAACACGGCAATGAATAATAAAGTTTCCATTTTAATTTGCATAATGTAGTTACATATCTAAAGTTCCGTTTTACATAGTTTTTAAAATCAAATCAGGTAGGTGAAGCTCAACATTGTCTGTACACTGAGTAAGCCAATTTCTGTCATTTCTCATGACACTTACCAGCGTAGCAGTGTGTACGCTGGTAATGTCTGCCCGGATGTTGGTCTTCAGGACGTGTAGGATCCTTGGACGACTGGCGTAAACACGGGATTTCAAATAACCCCATAAAACATCACATGGAGCCAACTCATGGGAGCAGGCAAACCACTCGAAATGACCCTTTACTTTGATGAGGAGCTCCAGGGGGTGTTCCCTTACAGCAACCATCGATGTCCTTGAAGTGTGGGCCGTTGCTCCGTCTTGTTGCAATCAAATGTCCCCTAAGTCCAATGAATCGAGCCGTCCGAGGAATACGCCTCGACGGCAAACGTACGCCCCTCGCTGTTCCAACGCATGATGGCGACTTATCGCGGCGTGGAACAAAACTTTACACCCGCACCTCTCGAATGAGATCATTCCCGCCCCGCTACGACATATACGGCCTGAATGGCGCACATTTCAAAAAAGGAAGTTATGTTGCCCCACCCTGTGCTTACTCTTTGTTTTCAAACTCAAATTGTGCCTCGCCAATGTTAGTACTTCTGGGTCCAAAATCAATTTTGTACTCATGTGTATATTTTTAGTCACACACGTGGATGATTCAGATTTCACAGTTTTTACATTTTCTAATTCACATCAGCAGACACTTTCTCCATCTATGTTCATTGAAACACTCACCACACAAGCACCAAAACAACGTTCCCGTTCGCACCGAAATGTTTGGGGTATTACTCTAATTATCACTGCTGACAATATGGCGCAGTGACGTCACACGCTACTCACATTTTCTCTTGTATCTCGTGACCAGTAACGATTACAACGGCAATGTGTTTCTAATTTTTTCTTTTGTTTTTGTAAAACTTAAACTGCTAATGCGTTTTTGTGTTGTGGTCTCCTTTAAATTTAAAAAACTCAAACACATAAAATGGTCCCTTAAAAAGAAAAAAATTACGATATCTTCAAATCATTTTTTACGCTTAAATGCGTCGAGGGACGGCTAAATAAACAAACAGGTAAGTTAAAACTAGCAAACTGAAAAAAATAAAAGTGATTGCAACAAAACTTACTTAAGTGTGTGTGCTTATGGGACAGTTAGAAAAGATATGCTGAAACTTTAAATCATATTTAAATTTCAAATTTTACACTGATTCGTCATTTTGTGGAATTTGTATCTTTAATTTGTTCAATTTTGTTTCTATTTCTCTGATTTTAACTATATATTTTGTTTATTTAGCGGCACTCCCATGCATTTAAGGGTCAACGATGATTTGAATATATATATATATTTTTTCTCTTAAGAGTCGTTTTATGTTTCAATGGTTTAGTTTTCTTAACTTTTAATATTTTTTCTTTTTAATTTTATTTTTCTGTTGCCATTGCCTGTTTATCTTTTTTTTTTTTTTTGCGTCGTCTTAATACGCTGTATCTGTCATTATTATTATTATTTTTAATTATATAGGCCTATGATTAATTTATCGACAGAAGTTAGATGTATTTTATAAATTTATTTGATTACTTATTTACACTTGTACGAGTTTTTGTTACACTGCATGTCTATGAAAATTGTTAAAGTTATCGCAAAATGTTTTAATTTTAGACAAGCTGGCGACGCATTAAAAAAAAAGTTGTTTGTTTTAAAAAGGGCCCCGCGGTAGATTATTGTTAGACAAGCCTACCACTACTGAAAACTGTGTTGGACTCCCTGCTGAGACGCGCGCATGGAAAAGCAGCAGTAAACAAGAGGGTTTTCTCAGAGTCCTCTCATCTTCCTTGACATCTTTCATTTCATTACTGCTCTACAATAATCTCACTCCATCATCACACATACTAAATACTTATGGTGTTTATTTTCAAGAACCTAATGTTTGCTAGAATATTTGTCAGTTTTTCAAGGTTTTGTTCACCACCCCAATGGAAATGTAGCAAAACTACGAAACTAATAGTAATTTTCATGCAATTTTAAAACACAAATAAGTATTAAGATTATTCAGTTAACATTATGCCATTTAAATTTTCAAGAAATGTTTGAACACGATGTTGTATTTTAGTTTAAGAACGTCTTGAAGTTACAGCAACTCCAGACGGCAATTTACTTAGCATATGATAGCCACTTCGGTCAACCTTAATTGTAGCTTAATGTTGATCTGTTTTACCTTAAATGCAATCATAGCATTAAAAACCAAGCATGAACCACGCAATGTTTCTCCATAAAATGTCTCGAATGTGTACTGAAGTACTGGCGTCTCTAACAACCGTTATATGAGGCTGATCGTGAAGGTGAAATTTAACAACATTCAAATTTTTATTACAAAATATTAAATATATACTGCTATACTAATGTAATCTTTCTTGGCAGTATAGACAATAGTTGTTGACAATTGAAGTGGAGTTAGGTGTTATTGAAATTCTTTGCTTGCTCAGACATGACCTTATTCTAGACATAATTTGTTGGAAATAGAAATATCTGTAATACTCACCTCTGACAATTGCTGCCATTATTACATTGACCATGTTCAGGACGCAGTCGTTGAAGTTGTCAGCTTCTCTAGGACACGGCGTCATTCCTAGGGCTGCAACATACAACACAGTATTACAATAGGCTAACTTACACAATCAAAACAGTTGGCAACATTGTTCATATCAAAACCTAGCCTCTGGGTTTCTTGAAGCTATGAAAAGTAGTTTATATTTTAAGGCAGACATAAATGAATCACAGCATAACTTTTCCTTTATGACAACAAAAGCCATATCAACAAATTATCTGACGCGAGATCGCTGAGCATTTAAGCCACGATAGGTTCTGTTTTAATATCGGTGCAAATAAATAAAAATCAAATTTAAGGAAGTTAATTGAAGAAACTCAAGACTAATAGGCCTCCTTGCCATTCATATTGATGAAATGTAATGTTCAATATAATTACAGCAAGTTGTGATAAAATTATCGAAGAAAGTCCATTCGAATTTCATAGTACTCATAATCGCATGTGTAATCTTACCGAATCGCAATAATTTGTTTCATATCATTTATTTTAATTTCAGTTTTGCGTACTGCCGAGCAGCAAAAGGTTGAAAAGTAGTTTTTGAATTATGTCATGGCCATTTAACCCTTCATGCCGACGGAAAGAGAAAGTAGAGGAAACGAGAAGAGCTGGCCCGAGACATTGAGTGAAAGATTTTGGTCAGCATTTAATAATTAGGTCTTTAGCGCTGATGAGAGATGACATGACATGTTGTAAGTATGGAGCAGAACCGGGATGAAAAGCAAGAAATCCCGTCTAGCAGCGGCATCTTCCGGCACTATTTACACATGCGGGGTTCAGACAACGCCGGGAACGCGTGACCTTGAACTGGTGGGAAACAATTCGGGGGGCGAGAAGTAGGTCACCGTAGAGGTGTGTCTCTGTCTAGCAGCGGCATCGTCAGGAACTATTGAACTGGTGGGAAACAATTTAGGGGGCGAGAAGTAGGTCAGCGCACGGGTGTGTCTCTGTCTAGCAGTGGCATCGTCCGGCACTATTGAACTGGTGGGAAACAATTCAGGGGGCGAGAAGTAGGTCAGTGTAGAGGTGTGTCTCTGTCTAGCAGCGGCATCGTCCGACACTATTCTCACATGAGGGGTACCGACCCCGCTGGGAAAAACCCGTGACCTTGAACTGGTGGGAAACAATTCAGGAGACGAGAAGTAGGTCAGCGCAGAGGTGTGTCTCTGTCTAGCAGCGGCATCGTCCGGCACTATTCCCACATGAAGGGTACCGACCCCACTGGGAACCCGTGAATTTGAACTGGTGGGAAACAATTCAGGAGGCGAGAAGTAGGTCAGTGCAGAGGTGTGTCTCTGTCTAGCAGCGGCATCGTCCGGTACTATTCCCACATGAAGGGTACCGACCCCACTGGGAACCCGTGACCTTGAACTGGTGGGAAACAATTCAGGAGGCGAGAAGTAGGTCAGCGCAGAGGTGTGTCTCTGTCTAGCAGCGGCATCGTCCGGCACTATTCCCACATGAAGGGTACCGACCCCACTGGGAACCCGTGAATTTGAACTGGTGGGAAACAATTCAGGGGGCGAGAAGTAGGTCAG
>PNEQ01023610.1:38960-63358 GCA_003012365.1 Medauroidea extradentata | reverse complement strand
TGGAACATAAAGCAGTTATCCACAATGACAATTCTAGCAGGCAAAACAGTTGCAGCTACCAGTTATGCTGTCTGGGCGTGGAACATAAAGCAGTTATCCACAATGACAATTCTAGCAGGCAAAACAGTTGCAGCTACCAGTTATGCTGTCTGGGCGTGGAACATAAAGCAGTTATCCACAATGACAATTCTAGCAGGCACAACAGTTGCAACTACCAATTATGTTGTCTTGGAGTGGAACATAAAGAAGATAATCACAATGGCCACTCTAGCAGGCACAACAATTGCAGCTACCAATTATGTTGTCTTGGAGTGGAACATAAAGAAGATATTCACAATGGCCACTCTAGCAGGCACAGTGTGTAGTTTAACAATTATTCGGTTTTCCATACTCCAGTGTTCTATAGCGGCAACCCTGTCATGTTACTGGGGAAGGGTTTGTAGCGAAGTTTAGACTTGTTAAGACTTTTAATTGGTATTGTAACTGAGTAGTATATTTTTATGAAATTGCGCAAAACAGATGTTTTTGACTAAGTGGGAATATTTGGGGATAGTGTTTACAATGGCAGTGGTGTTTTGTTAGACCTACTCATCAGCACTATACTGACATACATGTCTTCTTTTCGTATATCAATTAATTGGCAACGCGTTTAGTTCTGGCTTCACACAAAAATCAACTTGGATTTTTCCTAGAATTTTTCTGCATTCATAGCTGCAGTTGAATTTTACCGTTAGTCGAATATTTTCTTCGAGCTACATAAATAAATGTTATGTAGAAGTTACATATGGTGATATTTTCAGCAGATAAAAGCTTTTAAACTCTACACTGAGAAAAATATTGTTAGTATTGAGACTGCGACATTATTTTGTTATAAATACAAATTAACATTTTGATTAACACATTATTTTAGTGGTGAAAACAAAATGTTTTTATGGTAAGTACAAAAAATATATTTCTGTCTCAATAGTAAGAACACGTATTGTAGCTGCCATAGACAATTTTTTTTTCGTGAATTGTTTTCGGGCAATGACTTTGTAGAAATGGAACCTTACTGTTCTGAAATTTGCGCGTAGCAGTAGCTATTATACTTACATTATCGATATTGAGGTACATAAATTCTTTGGGAGTTTCTTGCATTGTGAATCATGATAAAACAAATTATGCGGTAATATGCCACTGCAGTGTTATGTAGTCGCAGAAAACCAGAACGAGAAAACAGAAACCAGTAAAATTAAAAAGACGAATATTGGTGTAGTCAGCACGTATGTTGGTAAAAGAAAACATGAAATTTCTCTAGAGCGAAAATATTATTGCCCTGCTTCGTGTCACTGACTCACGTGCACATCGACATTTTTGCTTCATGGTTATTGGCAGCGTGTCTTTGTTCAGACATGTCTCTCATTTGACTGCACCAATCAGCATAAGATTATTGTGACTCCGAACGTCTGTAATTTGCCAAGGCAAGTGAGAGTAAAATCATACAATCACAGACGATGTAGCAGAGCTGCAGATGTGCACACGACGCACTGAAACCAAATATTGCAGAAATCTTTCCGCCATAAAATCGTGGCTCTAAATATTACAAACGGAACTATGTCAAATCACACAGTAAAAACACTAAGATAAATAAATAAAACTGACACGTCCAGCAGGTCTTGTGTGGAACCTTTTTTGTATAAGACATTCTTACTATAAGGGTTCGCGGGTAAGACTGAGCGAAACTATCGAGTTGGTTTCTCCTCGTCATAATCATCTCGCCGAGCGTACGGCGTCTTAACTTCACGCAAAATATCGTGTCAAATGGTACACCTGATGCTTAGATGCTCCTGTGGCTTGCATTGATATACTTTCACCCTCAAAAGACAGGGTCATCAATATTTGTTATTAAACAGAACGTTTGTTCCGTGCTGTGATAGTAACAATAATTACACTTGACAAATGTAAGGGAATATTACCTATAATGTATGGAAAATGTGTGTTCCGTAAGATGAATTGAAAATTGTACGCACTATACAGTAAATTGCACACACACGACAGAGGAAAAATATCGTACGACAAATGCAGAACTTTTTTGAACTTTGTAAACAACGGAAAGTTCGAACACACGATATAGTTATAAACATCATCACTTCCGAATAGTTTGGTGGCTAGCATGCTAGACAGCTGACGTAGTAGTTTACGCACATAATTTCTTCCACATGTTGTGAAACGACTAAAATGAGTGTACCTGTGTTCCGTTCACTGTCAATATCAGTGTAACAACTTAGCTAAGGCACACGTTCTTGGGCACCTTAGCCGAGACTGTGCTAAGGCGTAGTCTTCATCAACGTAGCAAGTCACAATACATCGGTGTTGATAGTTTGTTGTCAGACGTCTTACAATGGTTACATTCGTGTTATGACGGGGTCGAAACAGATCCGTAATCAACCTGCAGGGCATAGCAGTTAAGACAGCACAGACAATTACTATGACCGATAAATAGTCACACATAAAACAACTATGACGTCACAGAGAAGCTTGTTCGTTATTGGTTTAGTGGGACGACGCAATGGCGAATTACGAAATAATTTGTTCTATGACAAGGCTATTCACACCGAAAAATTATTCCTAATGGCACAAGAAATGCATCAGATAAAAAATGACTTCTTCTGTACATTTTCCATATTTCTAACTTCAGAAATGACGAACTTCCATTCAAACTTTCATTTCATTTCCTTTTTAACCCCTTCAGAGGACGAAGTTTCAAACATTCTTTCACATGTAGATGATCAGCATGTAAACATTAGTAAAAAAAAGTCATCTTGAGAAAAACTGCTGATGAGAACAGTTTCCTCAAATATCACATGTTAAGTTGGGAAGTTGTGTTGTGGTGGCCTGAGAGGTAGGCAGCCGGTAACATTTTTGGGTATTGCAGTACCTGCATACGGAAAATGTGACTCATCTTTGAGTTCATATTTAATGAGTATGCGGTTGAGAAGTTACTGCACCCAAGTGCCGGCACTGCTTTGGTTACTGTTTTATCGATTGTCAATGGCAATTACTCGACCAAGACAACTATTCGTTATCGGAAATTTGCGAACTAGTTTGCAAATCATTAATCGCTTTGCGTAGCTGGACGCTTAATGATGCACCACATACCTGGTAAATTTAATGCGCACAGTTAACCTGTGTTGCCAGAGTTGCAAGCTTGTAATGCCTGATAACAGTCTGGTGCGTTGCAAAACAGTGCAAAGCTATTTAGTTTCTGGACATCGCAGTATTTCATGATGGTTGACGCTTAAAGTCGTATTTTTAATGAAATTAACCGATAAAACAAAGAATAATATGATTGCGTTGTCCAGTGAACAGAAGTGCACTCGTGTTTAGTGAAAAAAAAAAAAAAACGGGAACCTAGTTTTATTTTTCCCAACATTTGTATGCCAATAAACGCTCAGCAGCTGCTGTAGGGAAATCAGGAAGAAAACATTTCCAGAAATTGAAAACAATCGCAATTAGCTGATTGCGTGGTAAAAAACTGCGGACAACTGTCAACAAACGGAAACCCAATACAGTGAAAATACAATGTACTAATGTATTTTTGTGGTGTGATTCGGAAGGTTGTAGAAATTTTGTACATGGTTAAAAATTACGTCCCTGCTCTTGAAACACGTATGCAAGTAATGCAAACCCGTATGAGTTGTCACGGGACAAATATCTTTGGAACAATTATCCAATGAAATTGGTTTGGTTCAAGAAATGCAAAGCCAAAGGTAATTACGTACGCAATGACTTTGTCGCTTATAAATGACTAAAATGGTTGGTGCGTGTTACTGTAATATTTGGTGAAATGAAGGAATTTACATACATTTAAAAATGTAAGTCGTGATAAGAAACTTAAAAAATAATACCCGGTTCCAGCCTTTTTCGATTTTAGTTTTTCACGGTTTTCCAAAGTTACTCCAGGCGAATGCTGGGATGGATCTCTTAACAAAGTCCATTGCCGTTTTCTTGTCCCTTTATCCTTAACTGTCTAGTTGTGTGTTACTAGCTGCCATGACACTGACTGTTGACAATGACATTATGGCCCAATTAAAATATTGCAATAATTGAACATTCTCAATATACTTGGACTGGAATTGAAATGTATGTGGATTACTTATGGCGGTATGGGAAATCTTATTACTGCTGCCTGAAGCACAGTAGTGTCGCATCAACACAGGCTATACTGTACTCTGTGAATATCCTCTCACCTGTAACCTATGTTTTCTACTGAGAGCCTGGCACACTTCCCTTCTGAGATGACTTGTTTTGGTCACGTATTATGCGTTTGTGGTTTACACTTCAGGCCACTAGTCACTAGTGTGTATGATCGAGTGAAGTAGTCGACGTGCATCTCGCATAATGTAAAATGTTGTGTAATGTATCCGCAGAGCCTCTTCGATGTGTTGAAAAGTTTCCTGCCGATGTTTGACACATGCACGTTCATCCACGTCAGTACATCAGCGTTCGCATAAAAGAGGAACTGTACACGCAAGTTACCGCATTGTTGGGCGACCTATATCGTATATCGAGCACGATTTACTGGACTATAGTGTTCCGAATACATGTACCAGCACCCGAAGAAATCACAATGTGCTCAACGAATCACAATCGACAGTAAGTCACATTTTATGGCGAGACAGATTTCATGCAATTCACTACCTGCCACTGCAGGTACTTCCTTCTGATAGGCCTACTCGTTTGTAGTTTTGTGAGTGGTACCGAAACTAAACTAGGCAAGTATCAGACTTCGTAACGATAAGTCCTATTCACTGATGAAGCATCTTTTACTAGGCGCGGTGACTTCAACATCCACAACGAGTGAGTGAGGGCTCATATCAATACACGTGCAACAGAGGAATCTCACTTAAATCACGGTTTTCTGTGATTTTTGGGCGGGACTTACCGATGGGATACAAATTGGACCACACATCCTTCCCACACATTTCTCTGGAGCTGCATATCGGCACTTCTTGGAAGAAGACCTGCTACAACTACTTGAAGATTAACCACTGAATATAAGAGTCAAAATGTGTTACTTGTAGCTACGATGGTGTACCGTCTCATTATAGTTGCACAGAAAGACAATACTAGGAATTGCTGTACTCTGGGCGACGGAGTGGCTATGATGGGCCAGTGGAGTGCGCATGAAGATCACTGGGCTTAACCCAGTCGACTTCTTTTACGGCGTCGCTTTGTTTAAGCAACTGAAGTGGTCAATGTAGACAAAGTCTGGTGATGTATTCAAGATGCATGTCGCTCTATAAAGGCTAATCCTGGTATGTTGCAGTATGTGCACCTGTCTTACGAGTGTCACATTCGTGCATTTTGGTGATGCGTGAGCATTTAGAGCATTTGCTGTAAAACTACGTAATATAATCTTATTCAAAATAATTAACTAAAATTATATCGAAAACTACTTTTATTAAAGCCATATATTTCACCAGTAATAAGAATGTGAGTCTTGTAGTTCACTGACACGTCTAGCACAAAACTGTTGCCAGCTGCCTACCTCCCAGGCCACCACAGTACCACTTCCCAACTAAACATATGATATCTGAGGAAACGGTTTACATTAGCAGTTTTTATCAAGGTGGCCATTTTTACGAATGTTTACATGCTGATCGCCTACATGTCGTGTCCGGTCACTTCAAGTCAACGGTTACAAAGTTCTAGGCATAAAGGGGTCGTCAACCCCTAGTTAAAGTATGAAGGGATGTTTTTTTTGTAACATAATTTTTTGCTGTTGTCTATCCTTAAACTAGTAGCCTCTATACGAAATTTCGTTACTTAATTACACGTGACTACGATATTATTGTTCAATTACACATTTTTCACCTTCACCTTTGAGGGCGTATAACTCTGTCGTACGTCACAATACACCCAATGTTGTATTGTTTTCCTATATATGTGACCTCAGGAATTCACTTCTGCCGGGTTAGCAACTAATAACGACTCACCCTATATATATATATACATAAATGAGGCTATTATATCAAAAGGAGCTATCTACACTGTGCTAAAATTTACAGTATAAGTCATTCTTTATCTGATGCATTTCTACCCACACACTCGGAATGGATTTTGTCTTACATATTCAAGAAACGTGATATGTATGTGAGTATTCAGGAAACCGTTCATATTATTAATGGTTAATTAGATATTTTAATTTCAATTTTGTAGTTTGTCTTAATTTAGGTAATAAATGGAGATTACTTTTCCCACCCCTGGAGTTACAGATATAAAATATTCTAGGTACTTGCATAGTATGGTTTGTGAAACCTAGGCCACCTTATGAACGTTTCTTGTCGTATAGCAGAGCTAATATTCAAAGCAAGAAATTACTTCATACAGACAATGATGAGGCTTTTTCACGCACATTTATGTGCGAAATATTATTTCACCGGTCTGTAATCAATGCAACCACTTTAAGTTAAATTTTTTATTCCACGATTTGTTTTTTTTTTTTTTTTCTGTTTTCAAAAGAGTATTTTATCTTTTCCCTGATATTAATACAGACGTATACTGAACTACATTCTTCGTTAACAATAATGTCATCAGTTAATTTGAGTTAAGTTACACAGCGATAGCAGGAAACAGACGGGAATATTAAATTTGGGGCGCTAGGTTAAACAGACACAATTACAATGTTAAGTTTACAAACAATAGGTTAGAAACGAACAATACAGCTAACATTGTCAAAATACTCAGCTGAGAAAATTAAACGTTCATAATTACGCAAAACTTTCGCCAACATGGTGTGGGAAAGTGAAATTTGTTGTGACTAAACATACCGTCAAAAATTTCGATCGAAAATACCACCACCACCACACTGTACTACTTTATCAAAATTTCCTACGTCCTCAAACTAGAGAATATTATTATTGCCTTTTTATGATTTTGAACTTGTGATCAGAATTATAACAGCAGTATGCAATTATTCATAGATACAATATTTCTTACACAAAAATATGTGACTTGGAAGTGGCACACAATCCATTATTCACATTTCCCGTGACTCAGATGCGTACTCTTATCTACCAGGTTTTCCCTATAGGTGTGAGGCAAGCATTACAGTTGGGCCACGAACCTTCCGCTAAAAGAATTCCTCCCCAGTTTGTTCCAGTGCGCATCAGCAGCTCATGCTCAATGATTGTATTGTTTGACTGTCACGTGTCTTAGTGTACTCCAGGCAAATAAGCAAAGTGTGGCGTTGCAGTAACCTTATTGTGATTGGCACATACGACTTAACACATACATTCTGCTAATAACCACGAAGCAAAGCTGCAGATAAGAATGCAAGGCACGGAAACAAACTTGGGCAATATTCTGAGCTAGTTACAGCAGTGGAAACTTACCAGATCTCTCAACCTACAAGGCAATGAGTCGAACTTGGGTAACTACACTCTATATTATTCTTACCTTCTTTCCAATGAGACTGAGGAAGAAATCCCTCATGGTTTGTTTGGTTTTCTTGTGCTTGCTTGCAGGCTCCTGTCGCCTTCTTCTCACAGAACTCAGGTCTCTGCTGAAGTTTCGTATCGGCATATCAATGTCTGCAATTAAAAATAGGGGTACGATCATTGAAGGACCCAAAAGAAATTGTTGTTAAAAATGTATAACATTTGGGGGGAGGGAGGAGTGTAAAATTTTTCTGGACGTTGTAAATTATTCATTGAGACAGTACTCGTAACTCCCACTATTTTAATGTAACCACTTATTGTTTAGTTATTTGATATAAACTTCGATTTACAAAGTAATAACATTGCATACGTAAAAAATTCTGAAGTCCGCCGATACAGACAATATTTGGACAAAGTGTAAGAAACACACTTTTAAGCTACAAAAGTTTGGAGTTGGGTAAATTTGAAAGCTGAGAGAACAAAAGACCGTGAACAACAATCAGCATATTTTTGCTTAATGAAATATGTACAGTCTAGTTTTAGCTCCAATAAACGAACACCTCGCAGATGTAATTATATAATTTAATAGTTAATTCAATTGAAGCCGCTTTAGTTGTCTGGGATAGCGTGCTTATACTTTTGCAGGCATTCGCAAATGAAAATGTCTAAAACTATTTGCCTTTATAATCACCTGCACTATTCAAACTGAACTTCTCAAGCGCGGATTTGTGCATTCCGTTGACGGTGCAAGAAAAATGGTTAAATCTGCAAGATCTATAGGTCAGTTTGCGACGGAAAATACTCTATTCACGCTACTACGTTCGTTTTCCTATTCTTCTTGGAAACCACACAGTTAAATCATGAAGAAAAATATTTTCGCATCTAATTTAAAGACTGTAACGTCTATAATTGGCGTCCATAACTTCAGACATCTGTGGTTATAATGTTGGTACTGTTCTATAGATTATTGTACGAATAAAGACCTGACATGTTCACAAAAAGCGAAGAATGAGTTAAACATATTTTCACTATAATGTTGGTGAATTACATACTAATGTGTTATTTGAATCGATTTAAAAATTGCTTGTCCCATTTAAAATATAGGCGTTAATTTGCGGTTTCGTTCAAGACATGGAATGTACCCTTCTCTGTAATTTTGCATTCAAAACAAGCGCGTAACAGCTGCTATTTACGGGAAGACGTAGAAATACGAAATGACACCTCTGATAAGTTATCTGTTGCCTTTAAAGCCTGATATCTCCATTTCAGAACTAAACAAGAACCATTTTTCCTTCAATAACAAACGAAACATAACTTATACATGTCATATTTATAACCACAATCTGACAAAATGACATACAGCTACAAACGTGCCATATTTTATTTTGTCTAGTATGCCAACATAAGTGTTCCTTTTCGTTTTCGTGTAAATCTAGTTAAGGTGAACGTGTCTGGTTTTGAAAGATTGCCTCTCGAATATGATACCAAACTTTTTTACTAGATTATGTCACTGATATTGTTTCAAAATTCGTTGGACTCGTCATTGGCCGTTAACAAATGTGCATGTTGAAAACGAATTTTGCGATAGTTGTTAAATTTAAATGGTTAAGCGTGACAAATCTGCTACATGAAGAAAACATAGTTCAGTTTAGTTTAGTCATGTAAAAATATTTTTAATAAAGAAACGTGTATGGTTTCAAAATCTAGATTTGACTCGAATAGCGACACGAGACTCGAAGACAGATTTGCTGTTATCAAGCACTACAGCGAGACGATAAAAGGAATGTGTACCTGTTTCAAATATCCGTGTTAGCCGCGTGGTAACAGTCGAGTGATAAGAGCCAGTGTCCCACGCTATACGAGAAGCATATCGCCTCTATTCCCAGCGCCCAAACTGACGTGCAAGGTTCTCCTTGTCTTTCCTATGAGACTTTAAGCGGCAACCCTACACATATTTCTGGATAACATGAAGCAAAGGCCAACACTCGCTTCTCGTTTTGCATTTTACGAATTCTGGTGGTTTAGGAGTTACAGTAGTCGAGAAAAAAGTTGTTTTTAGACACTTCGAGAGACGCGAAAATAATTTTCTTGACGAGCATGCTGAATTCTTAACATTATAGAAGAATAAATTAAATTATGTGTATTTTCGTAGATAAAATGTGAAAAGTTAAGTGGTATCGCGTGAAGAAGAATAAGCGTGACACACAGCAACGCCATCCATGCGGTGCCTCTCTGAATCTGTTTTCCGGAATATGGACTCAGAAGCGAAGAAGCAATAATAGTCAATCTTGACGAGCGCGCCAGTGTTACATCGCCCCGATGCGCAACGTGGTAAACTTGTCCGCAGTGTTTCCGTCAAATCGCTGCTTTTATGGGATTGTAAGGGGTGATAAAATTATTGTATTGCTAGAAAGTTTGTACTAAAGTCAATGGCGTCGTAAACGGCGGGAGGGGGGAACCCCCCCCCCAAAAATCGTAGTTTTTAAGATTTTTTAAGATTAAGATTTCCTTCTGTTGTATATTAAATATTTTGATGCAGAAACACTTTAAATAGCAGCATTTTGCACCTTAAAATACAAAATTTCCCGGTGGAGGACTCATACACACCCCTTTATTACGTAGGTTATATGTACACTTTCTCTACCAGTGACGTCCCCCCCCCCTCAAAAATCAAATGCTTAGGACGCCGATGCTAAAGCACTCTGTATACCCCTTAGTGTTGACATGAGAAGTAGATTTTTGTGATATAGCTGTGCGAAAAGGCCGTATTTTGCCATGCTCGAAAGGAGGGGGTAGGGGGGGGGGAACTCGGAAATTGAATTTCCTATGCTCGTGATTTATGAAAGTACTTTAGCATCCTTCCATGAAACGTGTTTTGTTTTCGAATGTGAGTACGTTGTAAACACGTTTTATAGTTTTGCAAATGAACGCTTATTTCAAACCGGCTGTAGCGCAGTTCAACAGCTAAGCAGATGTGTGCCTTGAGAGGAAAAATATTTGTTCATGTTTGTAGTTGAAAATATTTAGTAAATACAAATCGACTATTCGGTTTTTAAATTCACAGTGCGACTGTACTAATATGTCGCATTCAGAGAGCAAGTAACATATCGAACGTAAGGTTTGTTATGTACAAGTGTTACTGCAGACTAATAAAAGTTCAAACCACCCACTGACTGCAAACATAACTGCGAACTGTTCTTCGAGGAACATAACATAACTCACAATACTCGACCTTACGGCGTCTACACAGCTCACATATTTTATAAAAGTGGCGTATCCATTATTTACGATTTTGGATAAGTGCAATTTTCACACATTGTACTAACGCATAAGCTAGGCCTAGTGTTAGTCAGCTAAAAACGTTCTATTGGCATAGCGTATAGAACTTGTCTAACATTTTATCTCTAGCACAAAATTGTATGGTTTTACAGTATTTTCCTGGTAATAGTTGTAACATTAAACAAGCAACGCTCTATTTACTTTGTGGTAAAAAGTAAAATCTTGAATGTTTAAACTTATTCTACAGACGAAAAAGGAAAGAATACACACAAGAGGAACAAAAAAAAGGCTATATTTTAAAATGTCTCATCCTTTTAAAGAGCTGGTAATTTTTTTTGTGTCACGAAATATCCGTTTGAACGCAAAAAAAAAAAAACATTAAAAGGATTATATGTCCATATTTTACCGGACAGTTGGTAACCCTAGGACAGAGAGATAACTTGTAAGTATATTTAAACTTCAAGACGCAGTTGAAACTTTTAATTAAACTGATCTTACGGAAACCAGAAACCCGTTCAGGAATGTTGTTCACAAACACGTACATTATTTCTCAAAGTGTTACTGGCAACGATACTCGATTTCTGTTTACAAACGTACTGATAGTTTCACAAAACACTTCTATACAGTTGCAACCACGAACCGTCAATGTTTAGTCGTTAACTGTTGGCAGCAGGTAAATCGCGAGTGTTTTTGTCGGCGAGAGTTGGCACGTCTGGTCGTAACAAGCTGCCTGGGCCCGTGAACGTAACGCCCTGTGTGGAGATTTGCTGTATGGAGCGTCGTGTCTTCTGACGTCACTGATATGTAAAACACACATCTCGCCTCCTGAGAGCTCAAATTGCTCATACGTGCCGCATATATGTCGAAACATCTATTCGTTCTAATTTTACAAATGTGCAATTGTGTTAATTTGTCTTAGTTTCACGCAGCAACGGACCGAGATGATTTTTTGCATAGAAATAGTTAATGAGCCTGTCGGTTAGATGTGGAGCGAAATTGTGTAATTATTTCTTCATGCAAAAATGGCTTAGCAGAACTTAATGAAGTTTGGTGTGAAGGTATCTTAGATCCTGAAATAACATACAGGTTACTTGTATGCCGGAAAATGCCCGGTTCCTGTGGTATAGCTATTTGACATTTAGCATAATTCTGTAATTCCCTCTTCAGGCTAAAACAGCTGAACGGATTCCAATTCTTGACATACAGCATTGAAGTGGAGATTTTGGTGTGGAGTTAACATCTTCGTCTTTAGTGCTGGTGATGGGTGACATGAGACATACAACATTGTATACAGTAGCATCTTAACTCAATGCTCTCTAGTTGTTGTCTTGTCAATAGAGCACCAACCGTGGAGACAAAGGATTGCTGCTTTGTTGGTATAAACTCCATTGATATATTTAGAACTGCGGGAGGGAAGCCGTGGGTTAAATCTAGTTGTAAATAATAAATTGTAGAATTTTATGAAGCTCAAGGTCGCTACTATCCAAGTTTAAAGTCACTGAGTTTTTAAAAGGACAATCAGTGTAAATAAACCTTCAAATTGGGTCTATTTAAATGAAACTCATGCCAACTTAATGTATTTTACGTGAAATGTATGGAAAAATTCTGGCACTGGAAATAAATTACCATTGTTTTATGTTTAAGGGGCATTGAACCCTGCCACCTTGGATTTATCTGTTTCTTCTCGATAACTTCTGTTCCAGTCGATGTATCAAAAATTTTGTCACGACAAGGCATAGATACAAACTTAATCGATTTTCTGTAATTGCTGGAACCATAATATATTCATAATTTTGCAACGGGAAACAGCTGAAAAGGAAAAAATTGCTTTATTTACGGGAGCGACTACAGAGGCCGCAACATTAACAGAAACAATGCCATATGGATTCCAAAAAGTGAATAAAACAGTTAACTATGCCTTGTCAGTGTGAAAAAAGTAAAACAATGTGTCTATTCCCTGATTTATAGGTAAAACCGTAAAATCGATCTGACAGGGATCAATCCCCTTAATGGGTTTAATTTTTCAAACATGTTCATCAAATTATTCAAAAATTTCCTACCGTGTCAAAATACGAACAGAAAATACACTTCCAACAACGACGGAAAGGTAATTTCAAAGCATCACGTAAATTAGAAACATTTTTAGGAGCCCCTCAAAATGGCCAAAAACAGCTTTTAAACCTGCTGTACCTGAAAACTACTCTCAGAATCCGTGTGAAACTACTCTATAAACATTCACTGGACTTTCCTTAAAACTTTCCACCATCAATGAAAAGATGAGGTCACGACTGAAAGTGTCAGTCAGGCGACATATCTACGATACCACTGCACGCCGTATCAGTGTCTTACAGTAGAGGTGATACCGCACCAGATGAGCTGGTCAACATCGCCCTTGGCGCCGTGCCTCACTCACACAAACACACGGCAGTAGGCGGGCGCCTTAATGAATATTCGGTAACGAAGTTTGCAAATGTTCGTACGAGGCACGGTAATATTACCACACAAAAACCAAGAAACCTATGACATTCACTGTTTTCCAAAAGTCATAAAACTAATCCAGTCCCATAATAAACTATATATCTGTGTTTCAAACTACCAGATATGCCGTTATTTATTACACTAAGTCCTGTAATGTGCACACTGCATTTGCACAAAGTTTCAGTTAAACGAGGTCACTACTTATGAAGAATTACAATGTTTTACTGGATATACCCTTTCGTGTGTCACAGATGTTTACATATATTTAGAGATGATGGTTTATCGCGGGAAACCGTGTCTGTTAGCTGGGTTTCACGCACGTTTAGCTTGCCAGAAGATTGCTGGATTTCGCTTGTACATGCACTGTAAAAATAGTTCGTAAATTTTCCACACGTGCGTATATGAGCGCTAAGAAAGTATGTACGGGATAATTGTTTTTCAGACATCCGTGGTAGCATTACTAAGCATTTTTATACAACTGGCAATTGTTTACTGAAGTTACCAGACTTGTATTTTAACAATTGTAACAGTTTGCACATTTACAAGGCGGAAGTATGGTAACTGTCCCATACTGCGTTTACGTTAATTACTACCTAAACATTTTAGAAAGTTTTTTTACAGTGTGAAGCTGTTGCCCTATTTGACTGAGCCAATAAGAATCCCGCTATTGAATATTTGTTGCCTGATATTGGTGTGCAGACAGCTATGTTGTGCCAGACGTACATCAACCAATCATATATGCTGCAATAAACTACAGCGATTTCAAGGGTATGTTGACACAAAACATTTTCGCGATATACCATCATCTCTACACATATTGAAAAAATCTTTCTAATGAGAATGGAGAGTTTTTTTACCCACACACAATACGGAACACTTTCTGTACTACGGCCTGCAAACAGAGAAACAGTTGAATACTGGAAGTATACAAGTCTGGTAACAGCAGTACGTTTTTGACTGTTTTCAAAAATGAGAAGGAATGCTACCGATTATGCATGGGAAACAATTTTACAACACCGACTTTATTTTCATTCCTATTTATAGGAATGGTAAGTTTACAAATAACTTTTTACGGTATTATTTAAAGAGCTAAAACGTTAAATTCTCGTGTCGATATATAAATGTCACTACATCATTCAGTTGACGTGTACTGCTATGTGAAGCAAGCTACTAGCTTTTTCTTCGCTGTTGTAATATTTGTATTTTCTCTCGTGAAACCAAATTAAGCATAATAAAATGGAATTACGACATTGCATTGGTGAAATATTTTTCATGATAGTTCGCTACAGCCACAGATATTTAGTGGAAATTATTTGCACCACATACTTTAAATACTTGCACTTCTGCAGCTCAGCTTCAAGGTGAGTGATTGGATGGGCTTACTCTCAGTGTCTCGGTGTTCTACCCCCGCTAGTCTTGCACGTGTGTCATGTCGCAGTAACCTTATTTCATTGACACAATCGAAGGAGCGACATCTATGAACGAAGACCCTGTAATTGACTACGAGGCAGGACAGCAGACGTGGACGTAATGCGTTGAAAAAAGATGGTGTAAAATTATTTTCTCCAAAAACCAGTGATTGTACAGTTCGCCTCTGGCTGATGTGTTTTGGCGATACACTGGCGACGTTGCTGCGTTGCCAGGTAGTGCTACAGTTGCAGATAACTGCACAGGGTTGTGTTCTAGTAGAGACTACAAGCACTAACATTCTGATGATGTGCAGTTACCACTTATTGCGGATTGCTCACAAAAGAAAAGCCAGTAGTTATTTCATAGTCACCGGTCTATACAGCAGGTTCATCAGGAGCGTACAGATTTGAGAATATAAAGACCTACTTGGCAACAACGCATTGGTCGCCCCTGGATGTGAAATAATTTTCCTTCCCTGTGGTGATTGTGAGTGAGAGAGAGGTTTTTGGTCAGCGCAGGAGAGGGGTGACATGAAGTGAGTATGGAGCGGCGCCGGAATGAAAGGGCGAGGGAATCGGGAGATCCCCGAGAAAACCCGCCGACCAACGGCATCGTCCGGCACGATTCCCAAATGCGAAAATCCTGGGACCGACCCCGCCGGGAATCGAACCCGGATCGCCTTGGTGGGAGGCGAGAGGTCTGACCCCTCGACCACCGCTCCTTGTAATGATTTGCCACTTAGAAAAATGGACGGACTGGAAGAAAGTTGATGCGGCTGCAAGAATCTCACCTTGTTCTCGATTCATGGAGGCCATGTATCCACTACAGATAGCGGACATCCAGCTCATGATTGCTGAACGAGTTTGCTTGTTAGATGTCTGCTGGAACTAACGTTGTTTGAGAGAGATGTCTGGAAGGACGTTCACACCAACTCCTCTCTAGGCTGAAGTATGGACGGTCTACTTCACCAACACCAGTCAAGAAGGTTGTATGGACTGTCGCTCACGTAAACGAAAGTCAATAAATATGTATGTGCAGTCACTTACAGCGACACCAGTCAAGAAGGTTGTATGGACTGTCGCTCACGTAAACGAAAGTCAATAAATATGTATGTGCGGTCACTTACAGCGACACCAGTCAAGAAGGGTGACTGAGAGGTCGCTTACAACGTCACTGCTCACGATACAGTCTCTGGAGATCTTCAAGCTCTTCTTTCTTCTACGCCTTGGCTCGCTCGCAGATCCGAAGCTTCGGGAGATGGTGTGCAGTTGAAACTCGTCAGAATCTGCACATATGGAATTACATTATTTTTATTATCGTTATTATTATTTCGCAACAAGTTATGCTTAAGAACATCTGATTACACGGGAATATGTCCCTTGCACTAACTGTCCTTAAGAAATATTTTGTTTGGTTAATATTTTATTTACCAATGCGTGGTTTTATTATTGCGGCTCACAATATATGCATATACCTATTTTTATTTAGTATAGTGTAAACAAATACTTGGAACGATTCGTATAACACTAACGGAAATTTCTTACATTAACAGACATTGTTCGATAGTTCGTCAGGAATTGTGATCATTGACTTGAAATAAATAAGAAGAAAAATTATTTAGTTATTACAGTACTACAGTGCATTTTTGACGTTAAATTGATTAATTTATTTATATTAATAATTGTTCATTGTCAGATATTTCACAGTTCACTGGTTAGCAAAATAAAATATTTGTTATAAAGGGGACTCTTAGACTCATAGGTTGTTTACTGATTTTTGTACATCAAGTAAAACACGTCTCATTTGGCTTTTCACCAAACAACATACGTTTATTACAGAAGCAGCCTCCCTGTAAACAAAATGCTAACTTCACACCGCAATTGCAATTGAATATTTTCCAACTTTGTGAGGGGGACATGATTTTCCATGCTTTCGATGCAAAATTGCGATACACTACAGCAAAGGCCTCAAATAGTCTCATAAATGTTAATATGGTTGAATGGGAATAGAAAACAACTTACAATGTTGCACATAGTATGTAAAGTAGTTAGACACTCAATTATACTAACGAGCAATATTCTAGGAATGCCACGATGTATCATAAGCAGTAAATGGCTTAGACATGGGGTTTTTCCTTATAACGTACAATTTTTTGTGGAATAAATTTTAACCAGCCGTCTGCTTACTTACAGATGATTGAAAGTGACTCTGAAATATTTTTTCCTACAAAAATCTGCAGATGTCTCATCTGAGTATTAGATTGCCATTCCTACATAAAATTGTAATATAAGGCAGAATAAAACAATGTTATCGTACAGATTTCCTTATGTTGTGAATTTTTTGTTTGGCTTTTACAAGTTCAAGGTTACCTATGCACAAATTCAGCAGACATGAAAGTTACCTAAAACCAACATGACTGACGTGCAACTGGAAACAAAGAGCAGGGACCAGAGTATGATGGTAATTCCGAAGTGATGTGCTTGGATGCCGTACTCCCAACTGCCAACAACCTCAATTCAATATTCTGCGAGTTAAAGGTAATATTTTAACATAACGGGTAAAAAAGAAAACAATACAAGCTCAAGCTAGTAATTTAACTGCGGAAACATTTTTCATGAAGGTACCATAAGAATCATGACATACAGTTTTCAAAGAGTAAACATATTTTAACATAGGCTATAGAAGAAGTGAAATGAATTAATATTTGTATCCTGTAGTATTTGACAATATTTTCTTTTCCAACGACCTATTTTAGAAACGTTGTTGTCAAAAAAGTTTAAGTGAAACTGCAAAGTATTGTATTGTTATTAAATTCACCAGAAAGTTGCTGGTAATGTTACGAAACAGCGTTTTGCACTCATTTCCACCTCTTCTTTACGACTTCAGCGTGGCCAGCTGCGATGCGCGCACCAGATGATAACATTACGACGTCCTTGAAAAGCAGACTCTGGTTTGGTTATCGAAACTGGTTCAATCACCTTGAATCTCCGTGTTCGTTTTGAGTTATCACTAGGCTGCGAGATTGATCTCTACGGTGTCGTGGCCGCTTATGAATAGAGCTCGCAGTAGCCGTTCGGGCAGTGATTTTTTGGCGCTTAGCCAGAGCGTGTGAAGTGTTAGAGAAGCGATCGTCATATAATGATGACCAAATCTACTCTGAGAAATAGTTGACGTTTCGTATAAAACGTGTTTGTGATCGAAAAATAATGGGCAAATATAAAATTTTTGTTTAATTTTATCTGTAGTTGTCCCTTATTTTTAAAAATAAGCTTTACTTTACACATAAAGATGAATGTTTTGTTGAATTTTTTAAGAATAATAAAATTTTTAATTAGACCCCCCCCCCCTTGCCCACAAAAACATACAATGAGGCTTTAACGTGTTATTTTGTAATAATTACGAGATCGAAATATATTTTGTCTGAGAAAATCGTGGCAACGTATGAGATTTACAACTTAGTTAGTGTTTGGTTTAAATGATCACATGTTATTCAACCGACGTCCTTTATATTGAGGTCGTGAATGCTCGTAAGAATGATGTGAGGCGAGTAAGAAACAGGAGAAATACAAAAGCAACGATGGTCTGGTTTCCCCACCGGGAATCGAGCCTGGATCAACGTTGTGGGAGGCGAGTGTTCTTACCACTTCACTACCTAGTCTCTCTACGAGGCATAGGTTGTCACATTTACAAATATAACACGATCAAGTGAGAAACTTAATGGAGTCGTTTACAAGCCAAAACTCCAACCCATCTGTCTTACAATAAGTAAGTCTCAAAGATTTCACCACATGAATAGATATTATTTTTTATTTTTAAAAATTTTGTCAAGAACTACAAAACCAACAGAAATCCAATTTAAAATTTATGCACTTTTTATTCAAATTTGATTTAACTAGTCTATTGGTTGTACACAAGTTCACTGTGTTAATAGATAACACGAAACTAAATTTATATAAAACTATGTAATTTTTTTAGATGTATGTAAACAATTTTAACATATATTGCTAATTGGCACTAAATTTCAGAATAGTAGGCTTTTATGTTATGCTGGTAACTGTTTTCCTTTTGCACTGCATTGTCATTCAGTCCTGAACTATTTTTTTAAGTTTTAAGGGCCGATACTATAAACCTCTTTCGAATGACAACCAACTGCTATCCCCATAGATAAAGCATTGGTGAGCAGTTGGTTGTCATTCGAAAGAGGTCTATAAATACGGCCCTAAGTCTCTAACTCATCCGGAAGTTAGTTCAAAATAGATTGCAAACTTTGTACCGAAAAAATACACAGACAGACAGAAGAGAAAGCGAATAAGTGAAAACGTGGTAAAATGCAACATAATTCATACCTAATCATGTATAGAGATGATGGTCACTACGCTACCTCACTACTACAACGTTCCATATTTCACTCATTTCTATTTACTTTATGAGACCGAACTTATGGGACATTTTGTATATGTATATATATATACACACACACACACACACACACACACACACACATATATATATATATATATATATATATATATATATATATATATATATATATATATATATACACACACACATATATACGCGCGTGAATTACGCCGGTGACCTCCTGTTTCCCCCGCCCCTTTATTCCGGCACTGCTCAGTACTCACCCCGTATCTACGCTATCACCGAAAGAAAACCACTCTGCCAAGTGCTATCTAAAATCTCTTTACTTTTATGCTGAAGTACTTGGGCATATGAGTATAAATTCCACGTCGATCATCTGGTACAATAATTCGTAAAAAAAATATTTAATGTGCTTACCAGTGCAATAGTGACTGTATATTACTAGGATCACGGCTTTGTTTTATAGGCCTACCCGTCAGTGGTGCTCTTACATCAGCCGGATCACAAATCCAGAAGTTCTTCCCATTATCGATTTGTGTTCCCAACTCTTAGTAATTTGTGGCCCCAAACTCTGAGAAAAACAACAGCTGCACTCTATGATTAGAGCAACAGTTTTTTGGCGAAAATAATTTCGTACTGTCGTGTTTCAGTGCCTTATGTACAATTGTGCAGCTTTGCTACATGGTCTATGATTGGATGTCTTTAACTCCCATTATCTTAGGATTCTGCTCACAAATCACAGACGCATTGTGTCGCAGTAACTTTATTATCATTGGTTCAGTCAAATGAACAACACTTCTGCTTAAATACACACAGTCAGTTACCACGAACTGAGTTATAGATGTGCACGTGAGACATTGAAACAAACCAGAGAAAAATTCTCCTCGATAAAAAAATCAGTATGTTTGTGTATGATTCTGATAGTTTACGGCCTCAAAATATTTAACGTGGGACATTCACACACAATCACACACACACACACACACAGACAGTATGATGACGTCGTAAACCAATTTTTCCTTCATGAAATGGACTAAAATACCACGTACCTAATATTGCACACCACGTGTTGTTAACACGAGTTCTACTTCAATTTTATTACTGTTTAAAACAAAATTGACCAGGATATTAAACTCCTTAATTAAATACAATCATAACTAACATCCATAAAATGTACTGGCAGTCATTTTTAAGAACTTCTTAACAAAATATATTTAAACGTTATAATTAAATTCTAAAGCTTCCAAAATAGCAGGAGGTAATTTTTTTTCTCTGAAATAAAGGATAAGAGGTATTTACGTCACGTTGACAGCGAACTCGTTAGAAACAGTGATACACACACATTTCCACAACGACAGGAACTATGAGAGGTATTGGTCGTGGTTTTTGCTGAGGAACTACCCCAGCATTCACCTGGAGCAATCGTGGGAAAACATAGACGCAATGAAGTCAGGAAAGACGGAGCCAGGGTTCGTACCCGCACCCTCTCGTACACGAGTCCAGCGTATTTCCGTATTTAATGTATTATATAGCTGTTGACTCTGCTGTCTCCTTCACCCTACTCGCTGTTGACCTTAGTTAATACGTCTCTGCGCATCCATTCTGCGCAGTAATACTTTCCCATCTCTCCCCTCTGCCCTGTCACACTTCATTTCAGATAGTTTAAAGTTTAGCCTAGTTTAAAACATTTGAAAAAAATCCTATGCTCTTATCGAAATATTTTGCGCGACTCGCACATGCACAGAACGATGCGCGCGCAGGGCTAACCAGACAATATGAAAGGAGCCAACACAGTCCACAATCTTACGTGAACTATAGCTAGGGCCGCGTAGTTTTTGCGAAAATATTTTTGCCCCACTTTGTTTCAGTGACTTAAGTATACACCTGCACCTCAACTTCGTGATAGTTTGCAGAGTGTTTTTGTGCAGAGTCATTATTCATTTGGCTGTGCCAATCAGTACACGGATAACTGTGACACATCAAGTCTGTGATTTGCGGGTTTAAGGGCAATGGTGCACGCTGAAATTCAGTCATGTGTGGGAATAAGCCGCAAATAGGCTTAAACCGTCCACAAACGCGCACTTTTAGATCGTATATAACGCAGGGAGCCGGATATCGGCAGACAGTTGGCAGCGAGCCTTTGTATGGCGAGGGTGTACTTCTCTTCGCTGTGCGCTATGACATCTAGCGGCCATCGCTTGAACCACCTTAAATCTTGCTTTTTCCTGTGGTCCTTTCTGCTTCGCCCATCTCATCGCTCGGACTCTCCCTACTCGGACTAAACAAATGGTGGGGGAGGGGGAAGGAGGCGAAGAGTGTGAGTAGTGAGATTACTTATCTCTACAAGTCTCGCGTTCATGTGACCACGAGTGACGCGGCGTGCCTAGAGACATATCAACACACACAGCCCAAACCTCCGGACCTAGACACACGAAATGTTCAAGGTGGTTTCCCCTCACGCCATAAACTCGCAACAAGAAGGAATTTTTCTAAATTGGGCAATTAAAGTGGTGAGATGAAGTAAATGAGTTTGGCGAGATTACATAGTTTTTCCTTCAAAATATAGCGTTTTCATATACATACTGCAATATTTTTAGATATTTTCAAATTTCTAAATGAAGGGTGAAAAGCTTAAAATGTATTTTAAACGAATACCTTTCAACCTGCTGAGATATCTAGTTGATTCTTACAAGCTTTCATAAATACTTCAAAAAAATTGCTTTCATGGTGTTTTACCTTCGAAATTTTACCTAAAAGGCCGTTAAGAAATGTAATGTATTTTCAAATAATTCTCAGTAATTCGTAAACCCTTGGAGATAACGAATGATTTTTGAATAGGAATGAAGCTTACGTGACAAGTTATTTCAGTTTTTTTTTTCAGGTGTGTAAATGGAAGTAAAATGTTCAAGAACTCACACAAAATGAGCATGGCTATGGATGAATAATTCAAAAGATGTTACTCTTCGCCATTGGATTCATGAAAACACCTTTTTTGGTTTTGGACCCCACACACACATAAGAATTCTGATGACATGTCTTGGTGTTATCGGGTATTATGTAAGTCTGCGGTGAGTGAGATTTATAGCATCCCTTGTAATAGATTGCGACAGGAAATTTCTCTGATAGTTTGCACGCACATATTATTAGCAGAAAATGTTTATATTTGAAGTATATGACAAAGTTGTGAAATGTTAAAAGCATAGAGGACGCAGCCGCCACGGGACAAGCTTAGAGCCGGTGAGGGGCGACATGAGCTGGATACAGAGCAGTGCCTCTATGAGGACGGGAGAAACGGGAGATTTGCCTAATGAAACACTACAATCCAACCAGCCGGGAATCGAACTGGAGATACTATAATGTTGGTAAATTTTGACAGAATACCTGCCAAAGTCGTTGTCCCAAACATTTCCTTTATTTTTCTTTTGTAAAAAAAAATATATAGCCAAGGACTAAACGACGGTAACTGCCATAATATGATACACAACTATTAAGTAATGTACCCTGTTTACTTTAAAATTTTAAGAATAGGTACTAAAATTTTGTTAAATTTTTAACAATAGTAACGGATGAAGCCGCAGCCGGGAAGGTAAGTTATATATAACTAGTTTTCAGACAGTCAAACTTTTTCATATTTTAGGATCTCATAAACTACCAATGCTATAGTAATTATGTACTTCATTTACATATTAGGTAAGCACGATTTAACACTCCTTTTTGGTAGCTAAATACAAATTCCGTATCCGAAATGCCAGCATACGTTTATACGTTTTCGTACTGAAATATTCGCCGTCGCAGTATGTCATGCATGTATTTTAACATCTTTGAGAAAGTACCTAAACTGCGAAATTATTTCTGTTTACAATGACAAAACTGAGCATCTTTAAAATATATAATAGTAATACATTTGAGATTTGTTTTGTATGACTCCACATTCCAATAGGAACAGCTCTATCGCGTCACTTTGTCACTTTTTAGTAACGAGCTGGCACAATTTTTTGTTTCCTCTTGAACCTTGTACTTGGTGTGGTGAAACAAACTACAACACGGAATATAAAACGAGTTACATCGCACATGTGTTTTATTGGTAACAAATACATTGCAGTTTATCCAGCCGGCTATTTTTAATTAACATGGCCCAACATAACACAATCCAATACATAAAATAATTCAATACTAAGATTTTTTTTTACTTCAGTTACAATACATATATTATTATTTAATCGTCTGGGTTAACTAGATTTTACTGGATCATTTACGACGGAATAAATATAATTACTACGTGAGTTTAGCGACTGAAAAATATACTAAAACGTCATTGGTAAAAATGAATTTTCCGTTTGTCGCTTGCACCCGCATTCGGGCGTGTCCTTCCATTGTGAAACATTTAAAAACTCAACGTTTAGCCAATACTGAAATTTAACAGTATTGAAATATACCCTAAACCGGTTCGTTTCCTTCGGGTGGGATAGTGTAAAAATTAAATATTTTTAATGAAAACTTTTCTTCTAAAGCCCAGATGTGTCTGCAAAGTAAAGCCTGAAACACAACCCTAAAAATTAAAATCACTAGACATTAACATGAATAAGTATTACAATTTTATAAGTAGGGTTAACGTTGTTACGAATATAAAGCAAGCAAAGTACATAGAAAAATAACAGCACTAAGCATTTTCACTGAAACGTCACTGGATCTTGCTAGTAACTTGATTGTAACTAAATGTAATTTCTTGGCCCTGTAATAATCATACAGTTATATTGTCTCATAAAAATTCATACATGTTTTAAACGTTAAAAAAGACATTTTACAAACCATAGATAAATATGATTAACAATCAACATAAGCATATATGTAAGTAATTATTATTTGATTTAAATGTTTATCCAATAAGTATGACACTACAAAGTAAACAAATAATCTCATATAATATCACTAACCTAAAGGTATTGTTTTATATGTTTAATCACAGCACAATTTGAATTTGGAGAAAGACAGATAAGTTTTACTTCGGCATATTCTGATGCACAATTTGGAATTTTCAGGTCACAAAGGCATATTTCCCGCATATCAAGTCTTTGAAATCAATATGTTTTCCTTTCTTGAACATACTAGTAAGACATTTCAGCAAAAATTAAACAAAAGGTGAGTTTACGGAATGCTATTTACTACCATTATTCTTGTCCTCTTTACTTTTCTGTCCAGCCTGTGCATTTTTATGTATGTCGGGTCTTTACAACGCAGTCCTCGAGCATGCCAGGAATCGGCAATTTCTGGCAGAGAACATTCATAATTAAACCTATGTAATTTGGGTACCATATTTGCTTCCTAAAAGTTTTCGTCTCATTTCACTATTTTAAGTTCAGTGCCTAAGTCGCAATGAATAACAAGTATGCATGTATTTCGTTGTGCTGTGTTTAACTGTCCCTGTAT